>JAODVP010145070.1:0-20094 GCA_025400035.1 Tetradonia laticeps
TGGTAGATTGCGCTACCTGCTGGAAATATGTAACATTATGCAATATATTTGAAATAGGCCTTATTATGAGACTGGCCTTATTTGGCGTCGGTACCTTAGAAGAACTAAGTTATGTGTAATATATAATGAAATTGAAACTAATTTATTCTATATTTAATTATTGAAAGTACAGGAACTAACATATACATATGTCCTTGTGAATTTGAAACTAAACAACTGCCGTTTGAACATACGCGAGAAAAAAAGAACAACCTAGCAATAATATTGAAATTGAAGAAACTTCATTTACTCATGCGCTAAAAGAAAACATGGACATAATACTAATGAAATTGAAACTTAGCGAATGTCGTTTGCGTATGCACGTATGCGTAGAAAATATAAAACAAGAACTTTTTAAAAATACTTCCTAATAAAATGGAATATTTACGAATTATTTTACACATGACGATGCAAGAATCTGTAATGTAGAGTAATGAAATTAATTTTATCATGTAGCGTCGTGTATTACCACCAATAACTGCAATTTTACCCTAATTTGGGTAATTTACCCCTGTTCCCTGACCACTAATATAGATATATGTATAAAAACAGTATCTTCGCTGTAATAAGACGGTGCCAGTAAATATTTTTCGGGTAGGTAAAAATGTTGATCGACCACTTGTTTAGTAAAATAAAAAAGTCGTATTATCGCAGTAGATCGGCAACAATTCACTTCTAAACTTTGTAGTTACGTGCAGCAGTAAAATGCTGAATATCTCGAAACTATGATTATGTAGATACGACCATTGGTCTTAGGACGGCAGTATAATCGAAGGTTCCAGAACCACTCACGCCCAACTCCAAACCACCTCTAACGCACTAGGAGTTTCCGCCACAGGCGTCCTGAAACGTTGGACGCACGTGTGGAAATTACCTGCCTGCTATGACGCAGGTTGTGGCGAGGACGTGGAATATCTACCAAAGGGACGTGGAAGTGAGTACTTGCAAAAAGAGTAGGCGTGTGCCTCGGTTATATAGGTTACTAAACGGCAAAGCTATTAATCTTGTATGTTTAGAGTAGGGACATTTCAAAGACTTCATGGAACTAGGGTTGCAAATAATTAAAATTGCAATACGAAAACTATAAAACCGAATCCGTTTCTCATTAAACCACTTAAACATTGGTAAATTGAATGTTTAAAATAAAGATGGGAATATATAAAGAAGTGAAAAGTTACTAGAAAGCTCATAGCACGTTATGCGCATGATCGGTCGTTGCGAAACCTTCCACCGTGGAATACGCGCTGATTGGGGGTAAGAGCTTCAGTACTTCCGCGTCCTGCATAGCGTCAGGGTTGATGTCCTTAGGCCACTTACGTCACCCGCGTTCTATCGTACAGTTCGGATGTTGAGTATTCTTTTGCCGCCGTCGAGTTCCAACATCAGTGTAATTACATAACCTGTCAGCAAGTTTCGAACGTATTTCCGCAGAGTGGATTAAATCGTTGGAAATGAAGGCATGAAAAATGAGGATACACACAAGGAACTTTCCAAACTAACTTCGCCACTTAAATGAGATTAACAAGTTTAATTCATTTGGTTTGCACGCGATCAATTCCCAATGGCAAGCGTTAATTAAATACTCTTAGAGTTAATTGATTTTTGTAATTAAAAGTGACGGTTGTATCCCTGGTCCGGACATCGCTGGTATGTAGCTACTTGATACCTTCTTTCCCACAAACTTGTATCTTGAGAATTATATCAATTACTATTAGAGAAAACCTACTTATATTAAATTATAGTAAATTGAATATACATATATACTTAATATGTAGTATTGAACTAAAATTTCTGCTGTTTTCATTTCAGAAATTAGTGAAAAACCTCAAAAGTTCGTTGGGGAAAAGGATAAATCAGCTACACAGAGATAAAGAAGATAGATTGACTGACAATGAAATGTCCACCACAATGCACCGCTTCCGGAACCGAGTGATGTTAAGTGACTCTTATCGTGTGAATTGACCGGAACTATTATCGACTAATCTTCTCCGTAGAAGTTGCAGTGGTGCCCGTGGTCTGGACGCCAAATCCTGACTCGGTGTTTTATGTGTATGTGTGTTTGTGTGGAATAACTACGAAAATGCTTAAATTTCCAATCGTGCGGATATTCTTCATCGTTGGCGTGCTTTTTCAAGGTAAACTATTTTATTATATGCACAATAAATCATATTAAAATGCAATTTTATCGTGTCACTGGCATATAGTGCAAATTTCGAACGTATCCGGACGGTGATAAAAGGGTTTTGCAATCGTTAATCCGACAGTGGCGCTGTTTACCAGCCGCTAGCGGCTAGTTGCTACATCAGCAACCAGCGTGCTACTAACGGTTCACACTATGTTGATGTAGAGCGTATTACCACGTATATTTATCATTAGCCGTCTACGACAATTAGCAATAGTGGTGTCTACAACTAGGTATACATAAAATTGTCACAATTAGCATATTTTACGACCGTCGACTGCAATTACCGTACGCGGAAAGGTTCGGTTGCCTCTCTATATGATTTTATTCCCATTTTATTCCCATGGGTCCATATTTTTAGGTTAGGTTAGCAATCACTATTTATACATCCTTGCCAGCAGTTGCAGGCATATTTTCAATTAAACTTTAAAAATGAGATTTTACGCTGAAGGCAAAACGGAGTCTGGCAATGAGATAGGCAAATAAATATAAACTTGTAATATGCATTTTTCACTTTTCCGAGCATCGCATGCGTGTAAAGGTTTTGAATGCGAAAACGTGCGCCTCGGATCCCCATCTCTGTGTAGTGTAGTTGTGGAAGTTGGAATACACAACGCGCGACACCTTTTCGCATCCTAGTAATTTCTGCTATCCTGCTTGCCATCTGCCGTAGCAGGTTTTCCTATGAATAATTTTAAATCTGTCATAGCCGAAAACGAAAATGGCCGCTTGGGCCACTTCGGGGTAGATGTACGCGTCAATGTCATTGACGTCAGTTCCGGCTAACATTCTCATCTCATGTTTTCTACTCCTATGTGAGAATCTCGCCGAGGATGATATAGGGTGCTTGAAGTGACTCTGGTTGATATGTTCTTTAAATTTGAGTTGAAGTTATATCAATTTTGATGACTAGTCAGTCGCAATTTTAATTATAATTTGATAAAGATTTGAAACTGTGTAATTCAACTTCAATCTCTTCATTTCACATTTTAATACTGAATTATTAGAACAGAAAACTTTTTATATTCTTTACCGATATAATAACTTCTGCGTCTCTTATTTTCTTTTTTGTTCCTTCTCTGTATATTGAAAAATGTCCCGCGTTTCTGCAATAAATTGCCTTTTCCGCATTTTGTTTGCACCAACACATAAAAATTAGATTTTAATCGCAAAATTTACAGCATTCTCAGGAAATTTATATTACACTGCGTTACCGCGAGCTGTAATGCGAATAATCCAACAAATGCTGGAACAGTTTCAGGCGACCAAGAATCAATGGCGACGTATAAATCTTCTAAATGAGGTCGCATTTTCGTATATCTCGTGCAATATATAGACGTATTTTACCTCCGCAGATGTTAGTCAACGCAACGCATCGCCGCATTTTTCACTTCTCGGCGACGATATTTGAGAGCTAGCTTTCCGCAGCAAAACCAAGAAGGAGCACGGAAAGCATGGCACTAGGAATCGTCGAAAATTAAATTATATCTGTCAGAGAACGCTGTCGAAATTGTGAGATCCGTCAATAAACCATATATCTATTCAGATGTAACGTGCGGCGACGAAGAGGCGTGATAAAAGCTTTATGACGATAAATGTGGGAAACCTGCCCCCGTTCGAAAATACAAAAAGCTATCAAAGAAATGTTTATTTTACTATACTTGGATGGAATAATATTTGAAGTTATGTTTTTAAACGAATTGTTATCCAAAGATGTACATGATTTTATGTTACTGGCCATTCGTCCTGTTTTCATATAATAGGCTGTCATTCGAAGCAACATGCTCGTTACTTTCTCGGCCGTTGTCTTGTCAGTCACATCGGATTTTTCCAATCGATGAACACAGGACTAGCTGTTCCAATCAATCACGTTTCAATTACGAAGCAATGAAAATAAAAGTAATTGTGTTGTTTTTATTTATATGTACATAAAACTTGTTTATATTTCCATCCAATTAAGTACTGTCGAATTACATAGAATGTAAAAGTTGAATGCGAGCGAAACTTTTCCTCGATTGCCGGCCTTCGATATTAAAAGCATTTCGTCCACCGGGCAAAAAATAGCAAAGCGGAGTCAAAGTTAGGAATAACAAAAATCGCTCAATGAAAGTTCGCAAAGTAGATTTCTTCGCATCTCGGGCAGTGGGCGACGGAAACTCTTCTAGCTTTTGAAGAGTCTTATATTTATTACCTACTCCATCCGAGTATATCTGTATCTACACAGATTGCTTTCGATATGGAAGATGAAGCTAATATATTGGAGCTTACTTATGGACATGATTTCTTCCAATATGAGCAAATATTAGACTATTTATTATAGCTATGTCTAGATACGACGATCTAATGATCTTCTAGACAACTACCAATCATTATTAATATCGTTAAAGCTTTAAAAATGTGTTAGTAAAACTTGTAAGTTATCTGTTGGCGATTTATAAACTCTATTATTAAAACCATTTCTATTTTATGGTTATTATGCTATTTACCTTCTCGGGGTAGAATATATTCCCATTTGCATGCGTGTATTGCAAAAGTTTTTCTATGTCAGGTATATAGCCATGTTTTAAACATGATAAACGTAGTAAAAACAAAGTTTAGAAATATTTTTGCCTGTGTGGAAATTGGGGATTATAGTGAAGAGATGGCGAGGGCTTTTCATGCCCAAGAAATGCGCAGAATTGCATATATCTTACGTCTTGCTGAAAAGCCAAGAAGAACATTCACATGCATTTCTCGAAAACCGAGTAATGCAAATAAAAAAGAGATCCTCTATTGCTGCGGCTGGTTGAAATAGACGCCTCGCATTCACAACGACCGAGCAGGGAATTTCGAGTATTTATTGCGCTCTTGATCGTCTGTCTTTATTGATTTCGAGAAAATAAGCGAAGCAATAAACCGAGCGGCGGAATCTCAATGCGTCCGATTGTTGACTAAGCAACGCAAAATCGACGTAGAGCCATCCTTCTCGCATCCTTTGCATACATCACGACACAGGCGATTGTGGAAACTAATATTGAAGTTATAGAATTCGGAGGATTACGGAAGGGTGATTCCCATTTATGAGCATTCACCATGTTCTCGCTTGTATTGCACAGCAATGAAAACTCGCACATTCCAACTTTCTTTAATCATCCACAGATTGAAATTCTTTTAGTGCATATTTTACATACCTCAATTAAAACTAATATACATTCGCTGTAAACGTAGAGGTGAGAAGTTATTAAATTCGACACAATAGCTAAAGGGATTTCACGTGCAAATTAAACAAATGGAATTCTAGCTTGCATTTCCAGGTGTAGGCTGGTCTCATTCGCCATCAACACGTGAAGATGATTTTAGATCTTGCCCAAACCGCATCCCAAAATACGAGATGCGGGATTGAAAATCCAATTAAGATGAACAAATGAATATCACGAGTTGGATTGCTCTCTACGCTCGCATGTGCGAGGCGACAGGACTTTATGTTTCGGAAAAGCAGCTAAATACGATGCGGGTGTAATTAATCCTTCTTAACGCCTTTCCTGTTTTAATTAAGATTAAATCTTGCTATGTTTTCTTATTATACTTTAAGCATTTCTTAAAGAAACACTTTTCTTGTATGAACCTTTCTTCTATTGTAATTTATCGCCGTTTTAGAAGTGATGTCGTGAAAATCCTCTATTCTAGGATTTCCTATAGCTCCTTATTTATATTCCATCTAATATACAGAAAGCCTGATATGTGCATAGTCTAGCAACGTGGAACGTGGCAGGATTGGGAAATAGGAAGAAAATGAACTGCATTTACCATCTCACTCGCCTACCATTGTTCTCTATATAGAAAACTACGCGCACTTTATAATTGTTTCTGTACATATAATTTGTAGCTACAAATTTGCAAACGGACGCGCTTTCCGTGCATCACAAATTGTATGTATGTACCTATTGCTTCACACATGATACGCTTCGGTTCAAAGGCGGATTTTGAGCTTTGAAGCATTTAGTGGTTTAGTAGAAAACAACCGCCAGCACGAACATTTCCAAGCAATATCTGCACAGTTGGCGTCCAACTTTTATCGCAATTAAACGAACCTTCATTGTACTGCGGTGGAGTTTCCGTATCTACCATCTTCAGAAGCGAGCACAATGAACACGTCCGAGCGTTGCTTAATTCCATAGATGTTATCAGCAATGCCGTTCGACTGACCGAAGCCAAAAAGTATACTAAACAATAATAAAGCCAAAGAAATAATATTTAACATTATTTCTAATTAATGATACCTTTCAGCGATAGGTGGATACCTATTTATAAAAATGTGATAAAAAGTGTGAATTAGGAAAACTGTTTATTCAATTATTCGGTTATTTGCTTCGACTATAAATCACTTCAGAAATGATTTCTACTCAAGAAAGAATTCTAGATATTAACATGAACTTTGTATGGAATATTAGTCACTGTCAGTTGGAAATCAGAAGACGAATGACGCAGAACAACAAGTCAATTGGCAAGAAGATCAAAATAACTAAGTGTATTCAGTTTAGAATATTTTATACTCACTTTTTCTGATATCAATTAAATACTCAAAGACATCCTTGATGAATCTCTAAAAGTTTGTCTCTGAAATCCCATTAAGTGCGATTGTAAGTGATTACCTGTAAGTAAATCAACTCATTCAATTTGAGTTTTCTTATTTAAAGCAAGTTAATAAGTATTTTCTAAAGTATAATTATACATTTGAATTTAGTAGAACGTAAAATATTAAACGCAAGTCAAATCTTAAGATGATCCGACCATACTCTGATGCAAAATCCTGGCAGTGATTCGAAAACTTGACGCAGACGAGCGACCTTTGATTATGGTGCTCGAGGACTGGGAAGTCACTCGCCTTCAGTCATAGATAATTACGAAATCTTTAGGTCGACGACGATGAAGTGATATTTCTTTGAAGCGGAAATTGGAATTTCAAGTGCACGCAATTTCTACAGTTAAAATTTTGAAAAGGAGCTTAATATAAAATTCAAAAGAGGGTTAATTCCTCAGTATCAGACGGCGCTTGTATTTATATATTAGAATAAGATAATAACAATTATAATTATTATTATATTCTATGCTAATTATAACACCGTGTTCATTTCTAGGAAACAAGTGAAACACAACGAATCAGCCAATATTATTTAGATTCATAAGAATTTGTAGAATATTATGTGAAAAGATCAGATCGACATAAGATGCCAAATTTTCGTACTTAATTAATGAAAATCATGAGTTGACGTTGTTTGCTGCCTGGTGGAACTCCTAATCCACTGGTGATTGATTTGATAGGTCGTGAAATCTTAAATTTAAGCGCATTTATTAACAGGTGGGTGCTAGTTCCTGCCAAAACTGCGGTGATACAGAGTTATACCGATTTTGGATGGCATTTTAATTAATGTATCTATGTAAGATAGTGTGAAGAAAGCGCTCCATGAAGAGATAACATTTATAATGTCATTTTTAACCTTTTTGATGTGAATACGTTTATATTCTTGGGGGTAATGCGGGTAAATCTGAAAAAAACGAGTGCCACAAAAACAAAGGAGACGGTTTGGTATTATAGCTCAGAAAGTAACGCTCACAATCAGATCCAAACGGAAATTATACCGTTACATACGTGAAGGTTAAAAACATTCATTACGCGTAATTAGAATGCTGATGCATCGCGCGTAGTGCCAGGGGAAGTACCAATATGATGATATTTTGCGTCATATTGAGATTTGTATTTGGTATAACTTTTGACTCAAACAAATTACGACTTCCGGGAAAGTTTTAAACGATAGCTCTCGCAAAAATCTATCTATTTCCTAATTATTAATGATCAAATAATAAATCTATGATAGCTCAAAGGTTAGAGCCCTACAGTAACAATGCAGTCGTCTGCGGTTCGATTCCCCGTTATATCATTAATCATTTGAACCTAAATAATATTGGAGTTTGAAATTTCATTAATTACATATAATGTTAAAATTTACTTCCAAAACTACTTTCAATCTTAATATTAAGAAATGCTCAGGTGTGATGCAGGGAAACGTACCGCAATTTGGAAGTTATTTTACGAAAGAATAGTGGTAGTGATTATTATAAGCTGCTAAATTGAAAATGTATCATAGGTACAGCCAAACCACTTTTTTTATAGCATTTTTGGGACATTTTTAGGTTGTTTACCTTACAATTAGTATTTTGATAGGTACGTCAGTTTTACAGTGGAACCTTCCGGCATTAGTACAATTAGTTTTAGATTAAAATGGCGTAATTATCCTAATACAATTTTAATGATTGAATATTCTGCATATATTTTAATACTACACATTCCTAATGTAAAATGCATTTAATTTGATATATTCATTCATTTGTCATGTTCATCGCATAAATTACATATTACATCGCGTAATTCATGATTTCATTAAATAGAAGTATAACTATTACATTAATTAGCAAGTATTAGTACTTTATTAAATGTTAATTAATTACGACTAATTATATATCTGCATGTATATGTGATAAACCTGCTGATTAATATAACGTTAATATGAGAGCTATTACTACCTATGTTATTATTAATGATATTTAGATTAACTATACATGCAAGAACAACTACAAGATAATGAAATAAATTAAATGCTATCGCTTTGCAGATCATGATTAATTACCACGCTCAAATTGTGGTACTGGAATCAACTCTCAATGATTATTATTATTGCTTATATAAATCTATATGGTTTGTTTCTATTCAGGAAGATTACATGATCTTTTTTTTCTGCAGAAAAAAGAAGACAATATAAATTAAAGAAACCAAATCCGCACCAAAACAATATACATTGCCTAAAGTTGCATTACCATTAAAATTGGCAGAAGTGCGAAAATATTGGTGCATTTCCTCAATCGATATTTACCGACGGTAGCACCTACGCCACCAACCGGAAAATACGGATAATCGTGAATGGAATTCGTGCGTTTCTAAGCGATGTTGGGCCCAAAGCCTCGTATAAACACAAATAATAAAACTTGATTGGAAGTGCTGTGCCAACTGAAAATCCAGTCAGCGTTTTCCAATCAACGTTAATGGTGCGGTAAGATGATTATTATGTACCTACATCAATCTGTAACTCCTGGATTCGACCATAACTTTTGTAGTCAGTGCTCGGCATCAACAATCACAAACATATGCAACTAACATAAGGGATTGACGAGGGTTGACGAGCACCACAACGAAATCAAGTGAAATGTTATCAAAAGCCTCGATTTGTTTTCGAATTATATTTGTGCCATTCTTACCAAGTTTGTGGGTTTGTCTGGTTTGATTGCTATGTTCTTCCATCTTTTTCGGGAATATGTCGACGCACGTAGAAAGCATCCTAATATCTGGCAATGGATTTCTCCACTCTCATCAACAACGTCAATTTTCACTCTACTATAACACGTCGTTCATTTCTGGGGAACAAGTAAAACGCGCCGGATCGACCAATATGATTTAGATTTAGAAAAATTTGTAGAATCTAATCATATATGACTAAATTTTTTCAGAATTAATTACTGAAAATCGTGAGTTTATACGACTAAAGCCATAGTGTTTCTTATTGCTTATGAAACAACGTTGTTTACTAGCGTACCGCCGTCTTAACGCGTTGATAATTGATTTGACAGATCGTAAAACCCTTGATTCAAGCGAGCGGAAATATTCTACGAATTTTTCTGAATCTAAATTATTTTAGCTGATCCGGCGCGTTTCAGTCGTTCCCTTGAATTGAACAAGGTGTAATCAACATCGAATCAAATCTTGAAGAGTTTTAAAAGTAGAATATCTATATTAAAGGATGAATAATAAATTTCGAATTCATGATCAAATCGTGCTTGATAGTAAACGAGTTTATATAAACATTAAATTTCATACATGAAATAATAATAATATCAGTATCTACAAGTAACAAGTAATGCTAAAATTAACATCGTAAAGTGCAAAGTTTACATCTCACCACGCTCCGAAAATATACGTAGTATTAGGTAATGGAAAAAGCTGAAAATTCCCAGTATCTTCGGTATAAATGGAAACAATAATTTGAAATATTGCAATGGCGAGCCGCCAACAGATGGAAAAGTGTAATATAGGCAGCGAAAGACCTACGAATCGTAACTGGTCGAATTAAACTCGCTAGCGCACTCGGTAAGTACTCGATTGCCAGGAGGCATGTTAAGCGCGCCGCCCCCGCTTTTCTTTCATCTCCCATTCATCTTTAATACGATTTGACTTGCGTAGATACACTCGTTCCGGAGCAGTGTGATGGCCGGGGTTTCGAGTTTTCCACCTAATAGTTTTTATTGTACTAATTGGGATTAATGAAGGGAATTAACAAATTCCGTTTGAACGGTTTTGTAATTTACTCTGAATTTAAATTCATTTAAATTTGGATGGATACATACGTTCCTATGTTTGAAGGTCAGATGTATATGACACAATATGTTGCATCATCATTTCTCGCTCAAGTTTAGAATATGCGGAAAACTGACGTTGGCAGTTATGTAGAGAGCCAATTTGCTGCATCCCCATGGACGCCTAACGAGGTATTATAAATAAAAGACTGCAGAAATGTATGAAGCATAGCATCCAAGTAGTAATTGCACATCATTCGGCAAACATACCCACTCGTCAGAAATAAAGAGCTGAAACGAAGTATCGTGTGGAACTTGCATATGAATTATGTAATTAGTCTTGTGAATTAGATTATATAACGCGCGCGTTGCATCGATGCACCGGGCTGCGCATTATCACAAAGTGCTATGCATAATTTACAATTAGTTCTCTTCGACCTGGCGAGTTCCAACATGACGTCCCGGGAAATACAAACCGAGGTGGCATTACTTTCGACCTACATGACAAGTTGCTTTTATGTATAATGCATTGTATAAATATTTATACTGATATGTGGTTTTATATTATTTACTCGATTTCAATAGTTTTCTTTATACAACCAGTGACAAAGCTGATATTGCGAATTTTCTTTTTATAGAAACTCCATTTTCTAGGAAAATCATTTCATTCTCTGGCCTGGTTTGCAGGAAATAGAAGGTGCAAAGTATAAGTGCGTGTGCACAACCCGAGACCATTTATTTCTATTAACACGGTCTGCTGGAAGTCTAAAAGTTAAAATGATGAAAGTTTAAAGACTGGATTTTCCAAAGTGCACTCTGCTGGCATAGCTGCACTACCACAAAATCTTCTCATATTACGTTATTATGTGAAATGATGTGCATTAATGTTCAGTTGAATATTAGCTTCTTTTTCATAACGCCGAAATTATGATACGAGTCTGTAGTTTAATAGTTTATATTTCCAGTTTCTTGTCACCAGTGAAGGCTTAATGGGTAATGAATTTAATGCAATATTGATGACAAAATGAAGGAAGCGATGACATGCTCTCCATGTGATTAAATTTAACCTCATGTTCAGCGAATATACATACGATTTTAGTGTGTGGTCAGTATATACACAATATTGTTTTGTGTTGGAGTGGATGTGCATCACATATGCATCCGAGGAAGCGTTGTGGACTGAGGAAGCGGCGAAGCATGTAATAAAATGCCTGCTTCCAGCGCCTCCAAATAGTTTACAGGAAGTAGCAAGATGCGGGTATATCTTGCATGCTTCGGATAGATTGGATATTAAATATGGAAGGCGTCTTTGCTTCAGCAAGCTGTGATTACGGACTGTAATCGAGGACAAACGAGTTATCAACAAACTATTAAAATTTTTCCTCTTGCTTGAATAAATCAATAATAATATTTCTCAGTAATAAGGATAAATTTGTTTTGTAATATATTTAATAGGGGAGACTGGGTACACAATTACGATAAATATACAGGGTGAGACACAACTCACGATGAGCTAAAGTCTTTATAATTGCATTTAGTTGTCGTGGGCGATGATGGGAAGTTGCGGGGATATATCAGTTTGTGTGGGTTGCCTTACGGAACACTGTATGACCAATATTACCATCAGGTTTTTGTTTTCGTTTTCGTGATTCATAACATCCCCAATTCAATTCACCATTGAGATCGAACAGAACCACCAAATTTCTTTCCTTAACGTGTTAGGTAAACGAAAACCTGACGGCAATATTGTTTATACAGTATTCCGTAAGGCAACCCACAGAAATCGATATATCCACGCAACTTCCCATCATCACCCACGACAACTAAATTCAATTATAAAGACTTTAGCTCATCGTGAGTTCTGTGTCACCCTGTATATTTATCGTACACAATTATGATAAATATACAGGTCTCGAAAAGCAATGAAACTTCAAAATGTTTCAACCATCCTTGGTTTCAATTTAAATTTTGGTAATTTAGGGATGGTGGGATTAGATAATATTAATTTAAATAAATGTGAATAAATCGCTCCAAATAATGTAATATAATCTAGATATCTATACATAAAATAATATGACATGTGTTATTCAATAAAAATCAGTGGAATTGATTGAATGCTACAATAAATATTTAATTTTCGTTTTACTATTAATTAAATAGTAATAGTTAGTTTCCACTAGCAAAGTTCCCTTGCTGGTCAATATTACTCGAAAATGTATCCGACACACTCAATAATTTACGATTGAAACAAGAAAGGAAAACTAATCCCGTGTTTCATCATCATTTATTTTCTATTACACACCGCAGTCTTGGAAATAGTGAAAATGTAGGCATTTGTCAGTGATTAATTTCGACACTAATTCCAGTTTGTAGTATAGCTATATCCAAGCATTGGAGCGTCTGAAATTACGAATAAATTGATTTTCTACAACTGGAAACTTCTTAACTTAGGAAACTACGCAAAGTCTTCGCCAACAACTGGTAATTAACTTGCTTGTGTTTAATACATAAACAAAAACTCGCACCAGGGTATTTGTTCCGGTTTTAATTAAAAATATTTTTCATGTTATGCGAATTTTATACGACTGAAGTTTTAACCCAGTAAACTTTTACATTTGTCGACTTTTGTCGGTTTTTACTATAACATGAAGCATTAATATTCATCATCCAGGTTAATTTACAAATAACTAGAAATATATCCAATTCTGAAATATAAAATCATAATGTGGCAGGAAATATTTTTATTTCCATGCAAAACATGAACAAGCGAAAACATGTTGCAAGCGAAATGTACAGAACTGCAAATAAACTTTTAAATTAATCTGCAAAAAATTAATTAGAAACATTTGTGCAACATCACGCATTGCATGAAATTTTAAAATATCCTGAGAATATAACTCTATGTAGAGGGAAATGCATATGTATATTGTTTTTAGGTATACAGGACTTACTTCTGCATTTCCAACTATATACATTATATATTTATACATTATGTGCGCAATAATTGTGGAAATGCGAAATAAATTATTCCCTTGTGAGGTGAAACATCAGAGGCAGCCTGAATTTGGCATTACAAGCCACTGCCCCATACAATCAACGGTGAGTGCCCATAGTGAGCCGAAATTAATAATTCAAAACGCTTCATCAAATAACGCGTCGTGTTTTTATAGCTGACTCACGCAACTACCCAACAATTATTTGCGCATTATTTTGTAATTACACTTGAATTCAAAGTGAAATTTTCAGGTTATTCATGGATTATTATAAAATACGCCCAGTTTTAATCCATATCCCGATCGATTTTATATAATTTTGAACTTTAATTGATTATAGGGTTTCCGTAGTTTTTAATCTCGTTGAAAGCATTTTTTCAGTAATTATTATCATTAGGATGTAATCATTTTATAACGTCGAAGCGTTCTATTAATTCGCGTACACCAAATGCCGAATATTGGTAGGTATTCTCACGCCAATTCCACGTTATAGAAAATATTGATCGGATACTCCAACGATCAGACTAATACGAAAGCAACATAGTTATTTACATTTCATTAAATATTATAGCGCTTGCCCTAGATGCAGGAGTTTGTGGAATAATCACAAGTCTGCGTTATATCTATATGCACACAACGATAAGCACAATGATTGCGTGGCTGTTTTTTTACGTAGTTACACAATTTCTTCGTAGATGTCTCGAAAGCTAGTAGCATATCACACTCTATCTTTTTTATTTCTTTTTAACTATGGATATAGACTTGAATAGAATATAGAAACAAAGGCAAGACAGGGACAATCGGCTCAGTTTTTTTGAGCGTATCACAAATAAACAAGTGCTGATAGGTGAACGGTCGGCTGCATATCGGGGCCGACGAAACTCAGTGATGTAGATTATAATACAATAATTAATATCAAACGTTAAATGGTTTTAAATGTAATGTTTGAATTAAATTTAAGAGAATTTAATGTTTGATAATTAATTATTCAAAATAGAATGAACCGACTTTATTTCATACTGGGTGTTTAGTTTTCGAGTTTTCTAAGAAAATGAACCATTGTTTCGACGTTTCGACAAAGCTTCATTTGCCATCTTCAAGAATGAGTTGTTGATACTATAACAGGTCGAACACTACTGCTGTGTTTTTTGTTGTTGAGTCGCAGTAGAGTATATACGTGTTGTTTACAAACAAAGGCGGAGTGCGAGCAGTGTAAACAGACTTCCGATGGTGAGAAAGAATAAACAAGTGGACCAGACGCAGGAGAGGAGGAAGAGCAGCAGATACTAGATGTGATAAGGAAGTTGAGGGAAGATGTGGAGTCACTGAGGAAATTACGGACATTAAGAAGAAAACCGCTGGTAGAAGAGATGAAGGATACGCTAGTGAAGATGAAGAAGTGTGCGCAACGGTAATAAAGGAAGTAAAAAAAAAGGTACTGCAGGAGGAGGAAAGGGAGAAGTGGTGATTGAAGAAGAAGGGCTAGGAGAAGAAGAGGGAGAATATAGAGCATGTTGCAGAAGCAGTAAAAGAGATGACGGTGTAAATAAAACAAGTGGGGGTAGAATGGAATGAAGATTGGGCGCACAGAACAGGCCAATGAAGTAATAGCGAAGTTGGAGAGGCGAGAAGTATGGAGAGAAAAGGAGGAAAGGTGAAGAATGTTGTTATAACGTGGGTTGGAAGAGAGAAAGTATAAAGGCTGCTTGAGAAGGTAGGTGGGGCGGTGAAGGTGGAGCGGGTGATTGAAATACAGAAGGAGATGCTATTAGTGAAACTCGCTTCTTTCGGAAAAAATATGGCAGTAATGAAGGGTATAGGAAAATTAAGGGGCTCTAAAATCTATATGATGACCTGACAAACGAAAAGGAAACTACGGAAGACAGCGTGGGAGTATAAAAGAATTGGAGAGAAAGATATTAGAGTGGAATACAAGAAGAAAGGGGTGCGAGAGGAATAGAAACGAAGGCAGGACGTTGATGCGCCAAAAGCCTCAAGGGGTAGAATATGAGAGTAGGGGTTTGAGAGGTGACAGGGATAGAGACAATGCTGGCAGAGGTAGAGGTGGTTAGAAGCTGCGGGAAATGGTTACACGGGTAGGAGTGTTGGGCGGAGATTCGTGATAGGACTGGCGTGGGGATAGGAACGGTGGATGGTCCCAGGAACATAGAATGGGGAGTACTAACGGGGGTTGTTACAATTGGGGCAAAGATGAGGGTGGGGAAGGTGGAAAAGGGGGCCCAAAAAGAGGGCTGGAGGAGTGACGGTAAAGATAAAGGTAAAACAACAAGAGTACGTGATTGGAGTAATAAATAAGAACAAGTCTTGGTAGATAGTAGTAGAGTGGATAGAATAGTGAGATGGGGGACACTATTATGGTTGATTTGGGGAGCATTGTAACGTAAGAATCGGACACATGTGTGGAGGAAGAACAGTTGATAGGAAAGAGTAGACAAGGGCTTCGAAGGGCGATGTGGTAAACTTTAACGGGAAAGGGAGCATGAATTGGTACTACGGACTGGGTGGACGATCTTCAATGGAATTGTTGAGGGAGATTACGACGGGATGGACGTATACGTGACGAAGAGATGATTGATTATATGATTTGCATGGGGTGGGGAAGATTTGGAGCTTGTCATTGATTCAAGTGATTATCAGGGAGGGTAAGGAATAGCTTAAGTGGGCTCTGTATACTGAGTGGCCAAGAAAGATGGATTGTAAATCCGCAGCGACTCATAAAACAGAGGCTATATGTATTAACAATTGTAAATACTTTGAAGGACATATAAATAAATATTATAAAATTTTCAAAAAGCCTAAAAAATTTTATGTTAATGTTTCTTAGGGAAGAACTAGTGGCCTCGGTGTCGCATTGGTCAGGACGCCGAACGACTGATGCGCGTCAGCATGGAGAGATGTAACGTCAAAACTACCTGCATCTCCCTACTGGTGGTGGAGACTGCGTATACTGGGGTTCCCACAGGGGAAAGTACAGTCCTCGGTCATTGAATTGAAAAATTCTTGATCGGAGCTGGTACTCCTCCTGCAAAGGAGTTAACACAATGGGCCCAATCTAAAGAGACCCCGGTGCTCCCGTAAGATAGATAGATAGTCACAGCATTATACAAAAGCTTAACTGCCCGCTCGCCCCTGTCTCCCCTATAGCAAAGACAAAACATACAGATAGCAATAGGAATCGATGTGTATACAGGACAGCCACTAGCAACTTGTTCCATTTTGCTCCAACGATGTTGTGTAATTTGAATACACTATAATAATACATTAATGTATTGGGCTGTACCGAGCAATAGTGAGGAGTAAATGCATGGCAAATCTTATAATTCAATGGCAATTATTGCGATTGTTCCATACCTACTATTTCCTGCTCTGCGGGATATTCGATCGAGAAGGGTTGGATCAAACGCCCTGGAGGCTTTGAGTGCATTTAATATGTCACAACAAAAATACAATAATCTTAACAAATAGCGAACATGGGTCCTTCATCCCCATTGTCGATTATCGTTGTCAACTTCAATAGATCTATTTATTGAATTGCCTGTAGCATTTATATTGTATTACTATTGGGAATCCAGTTTATTACCTGATAACGTACAGATCGCCGTTTGCACAATTACACAAGACATCTATTGATAATATAAAGTGCACTACAAAGCACTAAACGATTATAATCGCTTTGTTTACCCGCAGCGCCAAGTACCTAAATGCACAATGGACCTTCCTCTGTACAACGTATAACTACAGATTGAACAATTGTTCGTTCTTTTCGATCTCAACAATCGAGCGAAATTCCCTGTTGTCCTTCTACTTTTGAAAGCCGATCCGTCTAAACCCGAAATCATTGTTATTTCCGATGCACGTCTAATCGATACAAGTTTCCGCATCTGTCGCAATAAGACACCAAAGCGACGATTTACTCTCCACCGTGCCAGTCAACAAGCACGTCAATTATTGAGATTGTTAAGCCTCCGGAAATTACGAGACATTAAATTTTCATATTGTTTTTGTGGAGTCTTTGAGGATTTTGCAAAAGCTTTGCATGGATCCTGACATTTAATTTCGCCCTGCCAAGGGCAACAAGTCTAGTCTTTTGTGCTTTATACACAATCTTTTGAAACCATCGGCATTACTGCGAAAAAAGTCTTACAAGGCGGTTTGCATGAATAATGCAAGTCATGCAAGCGCGCGTCCTTTAGTAGCGTATTAGTAGACACTCTGGAGTATTTTAATTTGTGGATGTTGCATGTTACAGGGTTAGCAACATAAATCGAATGAAACTTATTTTTTGTCATCATAATGTGATATTAAGCCACAGTTATAGGCATAATGCGAGTAAGTATCCTATGATTTATTAGAGAGGACAAAACACTTTAAATAAAGATCACCTTGCATACACTTAGACTATATTAACACCTTGCGCTAAGTGTTATAATCGAAGTGCAACCTTATCTTCAACGAATCCACTTACTAGCTGGCAACTGGATTTCGATTCCGCCATTTTCAATTTAGTTGCTCGCTGAAGTGCAAATGTGAAAACTACTACAGCTAATCCCTCGTCCTGCGCACATGGAATAATCTAGATGGAAACTGAATTTACATCGACAATCTATCATGTTCCAAAACAAATCGAGTTTGGTTGCAACTTTTGCTGATGATAATAATAAATAATTAATGAACAACACGCACAAAAGAAAAGAGCTATAAAGCACGCTATGTTTAGATAGAAGCGTACATAACCAGAAAATATGCTGAAGAACTTTTGTAGAAATAAATCCCTGCAAGTTACGTATGATTAACAAATAAGTCAGGTTGATAGATTTTCATTAGTCTTTGTTCGGAGTTAAGCGCACATTAATATCGCTTCTTATCATCAAGTTGCCTCCTCCACAGCTCAACATTGCAGATTAATAAAGAGAGTTTCCAACTCTTGATAAACTTGGCACGCCCGAGTTTGTTAGCTTCGAAGAAGGAGGTGCGGCATTGGCTTAACCATAGTTGGCAGCCCTGAGCCATGGCTGCCATAGCTACATCACTACGAAGGTAAAAACACTATATCCCCTCGGATGGAAACTTTATATCCCACATCCTGACATTGCAACGCAACAAAAACTGGCGCAAATTTAATATTTCCTGCGCAATTATTAATTCAATTAATCTTCGAGTTCTGTTGGAATTGCTGCCTAACGTTTCATCTTTGCTTCCCGGCGATAACTTTAATTTGGGTCAATGTAACATATAAATAGCTATAAGACTGCCAAAGTGTATATATTCATAAGGCTTTTAAAAGCTGTTATCGTCGATTTTATGTCCGTTTTTCCAGATTAGTGGATGCTGGATTTAGAGCTGATTTAGAGGACGCAAGCATTAACGAATGACATTATATCTAATTTATGTCACCACAGAAGCCCAATCCCGGGATAATGCTGTGGATATTACCAGCTGAGGACTTTCGCCCAACAGGGAACTGGGAACTTAACATTCTATGCGGCATATGCGCTCCAGCAATTTCCACCTAAAAATTCCGGCTTTACTCATCTTCGCTCTTTATGAGATGAGCGACTTCACGCCCTTCTTATGCCCTCACCCGCGTCTCCTGCTCATCGCTGGATTCACCACCACTCAAGTGGAAAACAATGCCAGAGCTTGCAGGAGATGTTCCTGTGCAAAGCTGATAGTAGTGTGAAACTTATCGTAACTCACAGAAGCCTCGGTGCTACCTGTATAATAGAAGAGGCGAAGTGTAAAGCATCAATTATTCATACAGCGAATTACATGCTGAAAGCGTTGGATAATTAAAATTCTTTACTGCACATATTCTTCCCCAGCCGGCACCACGGTGGATTAGTTTAAGCAAACTTGCGATCCTGAGCAAGATGTTTGCGAATATGGCAGTTTACAATGAAGCTAATCCGAATAACTCACACGCTTTGTTTTATCTTATTATCATTTTGTTATCTTAGCAAACTGAATCTTGACATTTCAGGTTTTAATTTGTGATACTTTATATTGTTGTACCTACCTAATTTTTTTTAAGTTCTTGAACGTGGCG
Organism: Tetradonia laticeps; assembly: GCA_025400035.1. Lineage (NCBI taxonomy): Eukaryota > Metazoa > Arthropoda > Insecta > Coleoptera > Staphylinidae > Tetradonia > Tetradonia laticeps. The sequence continues at coordinate 19,664 of JAODVP010145070.1, forward strand.
AAAGTTATATTAAACATCGATATCTATTTGATCCTGATGTTGGATGAATTCGTGCTGGCAAACTTGCATAAAATCAGTTCGTTTGAAGTTGGGGAAGTTAATATGGCAGGTGTCAAACGAATAACTGGATCTATTCCATTTGCCCATTGCTGTCGAATTTCCAGTACCTATCGATTGTCAATTACAGTATTGTTTATAGTTTCATGAAGACTTGTATGCCTGGATTTTTATTCATTCAGAGTTCATCATTAATTTTTACGCAAAACAAACGAGATGATGCAATTTCTCGAATGTCATAAATTATGTGCATTTATAGACTGTTGTATTCTGATTCGTTTCGCCTGTAATTTATTAAGGTACCGACGCCAAATAAGGTCAGTCTCCTAATAAGGCCAATTTCAAATATATTGCATAATGTTACATATTTACAG
>JAODVP010145181.1:0-20067 GCA_025400035.1 Tetradonia laticeps
CTGAGATTAGCGCGTTCAAACAAACAAACTCTTCAGCTTTATATATTAGTATAGACTAGGTGAGGTTAAGTATAGAGTATTTTTGTGAATTTGCGGATTGTCCTTTGAAGCCTATGCTTTTCACATTTTTACCTAAAAATACACTATACCTCCGCCTTCTTCTACACGTTACATAACAATAGCTTCTTCTAAAAACGCAAGTTTGCACTTAATATCGAGGCTATATTAACGCCACTTCTTCATTGGTTTTTTTCCAGCTGTTGTAGACTAAAAACAGGACAATTACTGTATAATTGACTAGTTTACATTAGGTATAGTGAGTTTTTACACATAAGGAAGTGACTATAGTCCTCATCAAGTGCTTCCATCAAAAATACATAGCTCTGAAGGGAAAATCCGCAAAATGCATTTCCCTATATATAAAAATGCACTATACCTTCCGCTTCTTCAGTAATTCACACACAGCCACACACCTTTTTCAGCCAAGTGTTGGCCCAGATCGGAAATGATTCAAACGTATTTGCGTGTCTACTCAAGCAAGCTTTTTTTTCTAATTACTGGTCGTACGCGCGCGACCAGGTGAGCGCTGTGAAGCAGAAACGCGACGTGGCTGAGCCGCGCTCGAACGCTCTATCTTCTTGAAAGCGATCTCGAGGCTTTCGAGGCGTCAGCTTTAACTGGCATAGCGCAGCGCGCAAGCATGTGCGATGCGGCGCTCGTTGTCTGCCTCAAAGTTTCTCCCACATTTAGCTGCTGTACTTCCAGGGGTAGCGATTTTTTTAGCTCCTGCTACATCTCTTCAACGAAATCGAGTCTCTCCCATTTGTGGAATGATTGTTAGGAACTGCCACTTTTACAAGCCGTCGTTTCCGCATCTCCCAACGTACAGTTAGACGTAGACCTAGACTCGGGATTGATTCTTGTCATGATTTATAGCATGGAATATTCGATTTGAGCCGATTGAAGTTGTTGTGCGCAGTCCCATTCAAACTGATGCCAAATGGTATTAGTTCACACCTCACACTTCAAGACTTGGCACTGCAAAGCTCCGTGTCCTTTCTCGGAACCGGCTGCTGAAACGACTCCCTTCCAAATCCCCATTCCTGCCGGCTACGATGCATCCTCGCGACGGCTGAAATATTTTCGTGACGCGCACAACGCACAGATGGCTGGGCGAGACTTGCAGTCGCAGGTACAAAGCCCAGCCCAGCTCTCGAGGGACGGATTGTGTAAACACCGGCTATCGGAATTACTAATTTATGCGGATTGTCCTTTTTTCTACAGCCAAACACGTTTTTTTCTTCGTGCCTTCACCTACAGTTAGCCAGTTGGACGGGAAGGCTTTGTTTGAAGGCCTGCGAGGCATAAAATGAGCGCTTGATTCTATTATTCATGATATATTATGCTCAATATTTTTCAATTATTTAGCGAGTTTAATGTGGAATTGTTTTCAATTGGAATGAAACGATTTTGTGTTTCAAGCTTCGAGTGGGGGATAATAATGAGTATGAATTAATGATGGAACGTCAGCTATGGAATAGAACGGGTTGTGTTATATAGAATGATGTATTTTGGATATAAAATATCCTAAATAAGTTTTGGTATTTGCATCATTATTATATTTTTATTTTGCATCTTTGTACTTGAGGTCATAGGGCTTCAATCGACCTTTCCTTATTTCTTTATGTAGATGTGTAGATGATTAATAAATAATATTACAGATTATTTATACCAAGTGATTTGAATTCCTACACATCTACAATATTATTCCAAATTACGGTGTTCAATAAATAGTATGTAATGGAATTTTTTATTCATTACAGTGACATAGAGAAAATTAAAAATAGACGTTTGTACTTTTGAATCATATGCAAAAATAGAACTTGACACAATAACAGTTAGTAAATAAAAACAGCATAAGTTGAGTAAGTAGTATTTTGCTTCAAATTCACAGCTCAAGAAAAAAAAACACTAAAGAAATGACTACGTTAATATAGCATCGATATTAAGTGCAACTTTGCGTTCTTAGAAGAAGCTATTGTTACGTAACGTGTTGAAGCAGCTGGTATAGTGTATTTTTAGGTAAAAAGAAATGATTGATAATTGGACATATGTAAAAGGCATAGGCTTGAAGGGATAATAACATAACCTCACCTAATCATTTTTTAAATAGACAGAGAGTAGGTTATGTTCAATACTGAAGTGCGTGTGAGTGAGTAGTCTAGGTTATGACCAATTCTTCCAAATACTGTCTATAAAAGATACGCATATGGTGTTTGTATTTTTGAAGCAGCGATGGCTGGGATTTTTGCCACTTGTTAGAACCGTAATATGATTTTGAATTACACGTTATTGACCCACCAGAGCAAGTATGACCTAATCAAAAATCTGCGTTTTTTCTAGAAAAATTAATCGGACATTCAGTTTTTCGTATGGTTATTAATATTCTACTAATGCACGGATATATCCAACTAAACACCAATAAGAAATTATAAAAATATTCTAAGTTCTCAAGCATATTATAACTGAAAGAAGTCTTGCAATTACAATTTAATATATAATTAATTAAATTTCTTTCTCCAACATTTATTATTTTCAAATTACCAATGAAAAGATATGTGGTAACAGGGACTCGAACCCAGACCCTTCAGTATCCGGTCTGGGATCGAATCCCAGTTAATATTGGAGAAATAAATTTCAGGAGGCAGGAAATTTAAATGAATTGTAATATTAGGAAACCTTCACATTCTTTAGAACGTCCTTCGTTAGTCTAAAGTAATGACACAACTGTTGTGTTCGAGCGGCCATAGTGTCACCAACTCATTCTTGAAGATGGCAAGTAAGACCTTGCCGAAACGTCGAAACGCGCAACCCGCAAAATATAAACAATATGATTGAACCTCTACATTGATTTACTTATTGTAAGTGGTATACGCCAATTCTAAGACGACTCAAAACCATAGGAAATTAAATAAGTAGTGTTTTGCCTCAAATTCACAGCTCAAGACTTTTTTTTTACTTGATATATAGAAAGATTTAGATATTTTTCTTATAGAGAGATTTATATATTCTTGTTTTCTAAAATATAGGTAGAACGAAACTAGCATATAACTCTTGTAATTTTTAGGTGGGATTCGCAATCAAAGTTAACTAACCAGCAAACAGTAATTGGAATAAGGCGTATGGTGTAATTTGGACGCATGTATTTGGGGTACAACCCTCTTCAAAATAAAATTGTATGACCTCGCTCGGTTTTGTTGGTGACAATTTTGTTTGGTCTTCTTTATGACCTCTCTGTCCGTCCCTAATTGTAAGTTAAGTTGGGCGAGTCTGATTTCCTCCACTTACCTGGGAGTTATGCAACCTCTCACTATAAATTCGAACCCTTAGTGAGATTATAAATTTATAATGCTCGAAATTTTGTTCCAGGATTGTCGTTAGATTATCCGTCGGTGACCTCTATATTCTATGCCTATGTAGTCCGGAAAATTTTACTTATAAAGTTAGCACAAAGATATGAACGGCATAAAACGTGTTTGATTGTAGAGAAAAGGGCAAAGTGCCTAAATTAGTAATTTCGATAGGTAGGCCAGTTTAGGTTAGGTTAGAGCAAGTTTTAGCCAGAATAGGGAACAGAAAGTTTGCACAAAAATATAAACAATATGAAACATACTGCTTTACTTATTGTAAGTGGTATGCGACAATTCTAAGACGATTCAAAATCCAGCCATTTATAGCCCTATATAGAAAATACGACGTGTCATAAACCGAAAGAGGTCAATATCGTCCCCTACGTTAAGACGTTTTCTTTAAAATTATGAAGGCTATCGGAAAATGGTTTTCGGCCATTGATTTAGCATGATCTGATACTTCACGCTTTCTAGCTGAACACTCTTTGACTCAGGGCGGATAGAAACTCCCTTTACAAATCTATAATTGATTTCGGAAAACAGTTCTTACTATGTATAAGCAAAATATGTGTTTATCAGTATTTAGCAACATATTATAATGTCTCAACTTCTAGTTGTGACTTGATCAGTTTGCTTTGATATTTGAAAGGTTTCATAACCGATGCTTTATTTGATTATTTCTATCTGGATATACAAAAACCCCAAATGACAAAAAAATGTATCTGACGATCGAGAGTAAGAAGAACATCTTAAAGAACATCTTAAAGAACTTCTTCTTTGCAATTGAATTTCCTGCCGTAGGTAGGAATTTATATTGGTAAATGTTGGTTTAATCTTGTTTTTACATTGGTATACAATATTTCGATAATCTAATATATGTACATATATGTACCATATTGTTAAATAGGGAAAATACTATGTCAACTATGTCAATATAGTGAAAACTAACATTGGACTAATATTTACACCTGCGATGTTGTGTTTCTTAGAATTGAATTGTATTTGTTTTAAATTCACGCTGTTGGTTCGGTTCAATACAAGCATAGAGCAAGTAAGAAAACAGCAATATTTATTGTTACTTGTGGCAAATGTGTCTACAACCGCGGTAGTTTTAGGACCAGATTTATAAATAATCAATGCTGATTTAACAGATGTCAACTAAGAAACAACTGATGAGTTGTATTGAAAACATGTTTATGATCAGAAATGATGTGAAAAAAATGTAGGATTTTAATATGGGATTTCATAATTGCAACCAAAATTTGATCAAATTCGGATGTTTATTGTGGTCTCTAGACGATAACATAAATCAGTGGTTACCAACTACTTTCACAGAAGTACTTTTTCATAGAAGAACTTGACTTCCGCACCCTGGATGAGATAAAAATCGTATTTTATGAAAAGTATTTTATATTGTTTAGATGCGCAAAATAGGCCGGTCTTCTGGATCCGCCGGTTGATGACCACTGACTTATAATTAGACTATAAAAAACGATATTTTAATAAATCATCCATGTAAATTAAAGTTTCCTCGGAGAATTTAGCTATGTTATCACTCCACATCATGAGATCAACCAGTTTTCTATCTATATCTTAATTAACTTTGGGGTAAGCCGGGACGGCTACAGTAAATTTTCTTTAAATACACGAAATGCGCTTTCTAAACAATTTCTTAATATTAAATTTTAACCTGCAGTTAAAATATCAATTCCTACCTGAGCTGGCCAATAAAAAATTTCGATTTCCTTGGAAGTAGAACAAGTCTTACCCCTACCTATCTCTTCTGTATGGTTGGGGTAAGATGGGCTAAAAGATTTTTTGAAAAAATGAGCCTTTCAAATATTTTATAATCACTTTATAACACTCCTTCTGAATTATCTAACCATGTTTCTATCAATTTTGATAGGAAAAACGCATTCGTTTCAACTGAGATCAAAAGTAAAGAAGTTTTAGGTCTTTGTAACATGTAAGACAAATCATGTCCACCGTAATATACCGTTATATAAAAAAATGATAGCCCTAACCAAAATTGGTAAAGGACTTACCTCAGTTTCTAGATCAGATGAAGGTATCGATTAGTTTCCAATGGGTGCAAATAAGTAGATGCTAATTGTGGATGGGGTTTTCAGCTGGATTGAGCCGTTAAATAATGTTGGGCAGCCCCGCCGGGCCAGGGGGGCCCGCTCATAGAGGACTATGGCCTGTGGCACCACCGTCCATGCAGTCTGCCACAAACTTCACGCCAGATGGTAAGTTCCATCCGAATTTCCAGAACACTGAATACTACTAAATGATTGACTGCGGCTAACAATCAGTATTAGCCTATCATCACGTCATTCGACGCTCTTAGGGCACGCATAACTATACTGTGGTGTTGTGCTTAGGGTTCTACTCGTTCTTGCCGGGTAGCTCGTCGTTTGGAAGTGCTTTGTACTCCCACAGCTCGGCGATAGGACGTTTGGCGACTGCGACAATTCAACCCACACCTGGAGCGGCATTCCATCCAGCTCACAAAGGTAAGCAAACGTAAACAAATCAGCTTCGTACAGAACACCTCGTAATGACTACAATTACTCACATGTATTACCAAACATTGTTGTTATTGGGCTTCTTTGTTACTGAGTTGGTTCAGTTGGCTGTATCAAGTTTACAGCTAGTTAGTGCAACATCAACAAAAAATCTGCCGGTGCGTGGCCATGAATCATCCCTATAATTTGCGTTATAAATAGCGCGCACTAGCGGACTCGATCAATCTTAGTGTGGAATCGCCCTAACCAGTTTCAGAGTCGCTGTTTGCGTCAAGCGGTTATACATTTGGCGCACCGACACCTCCGCCGGGATCGCCGTACTCCCCGGTACCCGTGACCCACCTCGACGTGTTGACGAAAGGCTTCAATTCCAACATCATCATCCAGCAGCCGGAGTATTCCCAGCCGCAGAAGAAGCTGTGCGATGACACAACATGCTGCAAGAAGACCTGCTGCTCTTGTGTGCCATCCAAGGCGAAGCCGCCGCTCGTTCCGACGGGATGCAGCCGGACGAATCCCGTCAACTGGAACCTCGTCTCTATAAAGAAAGAGCCCGGCGCGTGCCAGGTGGCCGAGGTGACCACTAGTGGGTCCCCGAACGTGAACGCCACCATCAAGGTCGAAGTGGCCTCCCCGACGCAGAAGACCTGCGTGTCGAACATGTGCCACGAGCAGGTCCAGCATTCCGGCATCTGCACACTACCCACTGTCGTGACTAGTAATGGTACCCTACGCCAAATCAGCGCTAACGAGCCAAGCCTCATTTCCGCTTTGCTTTTGACAGGTAACATCCCCGTGGGCATTGCTGTGGCAAGGCAGCGCAAGCATCAGGAAGTGCTCGCTTCCTCCTCGTTATCGCCGATGACGGCGCACGCGGCCCATTCCGGCCTGCTGGCCACCATTAGCGCGGCGCAAATCAAAAATGTAACGCGCATCTCGGATCTGGGTGAGTACCGGCTGCGTGCGTGGACTTGATTGCATGAACGTGTTTCTCGCCTGTGTAGATACAGACATGGGTGCGACCAGCGCGGCGGCAGGCGTTGTGGGAGGTGGGACGCTGCTGCAGTGCCCCCCGGAGGAGCGCGCCGGCGGATTCGCCGGCTGGCCCGTAGGTGGCGCACACAACTCCGCCTTGGCTACTCCTACACTCTGGCAGTACCCTGGTGAGCGCTCGTTTTACTGTTCGCTAGCTCTCTAATTTCGTGACGCTTCACTTTTTCGTTTTATTCGACGCGTCTTGTTCAGACGCAACCTAGGTTTTCGGGCTTCTACAACACTTTGTGGGTACTTACATTCGTGGCTAATTGATAGCATTGATGGTTAGGCAAATCGTCGTTAATTATAATGCAAGACTGTTGGTGTATTATGTCAGCCATATTTTTAGATATTTCTATAAATAAAAAGTCACGCGACCAAAGCGGCGGAGGCCACAAAAACTGCGGTTAATGTGTTCCCTTAATTCGAAAAGTTGCTGTGCGTGAAGCGATGAAGCAATGGGACTTATTGAAAAGGGAACGTCAGGGTTACCAGTAGTTTTTCTCGTTAATGTCTCATATTTCAATATTAATAGAAATCATTTTTATTTCGAAGTACAGTCTTTTTTTTGGAACTACAGTCGGACTCGCTTACAACGAACTCGGACTTAACGAAGAACTCGATTGGTCCAATGTTAAGTAAGGGACTTAATTCGCTTTTAACGAATGAGACTGAGGTGCTTACAAATTTTAGTAACTTCCTCCAAAGAGCATCCTATTTTTTGTTGGATATACCAACATACTTTCACATTTCGTCTTCCTAATTCTAGATAAAATTTTTGCCCTCGTTTCGCATGCTTTAATTGGGAGAAGTGATTTTACATGAGTTTTTATCATTTTTCGTGTTTATATAGTTTTTGTAAGTAAGCATACTGCTTTATGAGCGTGTGTAAATGATTTATAAGTAAATACTGTCTGTATTTATACGATTTTTACCCAACTCTCCTATTCCGAAACCTCGGATACAACGAACAAAAATTGTGGGGTACCTTGACTTACGTTATAACCGAGTCCGACTCTGTCATTTTTGGTTTTACCTTCTGAAGTTTAGGCGTTTTGAGGCTTGTAGACCAGAATAAAACCATAATCTATACCAGGGGTCTTCAACCTTTTATTGTTCGAAGACCACAGCCAATTATTTTTGATTTTATTTTGGATTACTATTTTTTAATTACTAGTGCTTGGATGCAAAATACCACAATAAACTGAATAAACATGAGATAATTTTTTTTTAAGTTCGTGGAGGAGATAAAATCATCGAAGTTTCTAATCACAATAATTTGATGTTTTAGCAAATATACAAAGATTACAAGAAGAATATTCAGTTTCCTACTAGAATTAAATGCAAAAAATGTAGAAATCAATCAGTATTATCAAAATCCGAGCCCCCGAGGGTCAAATTAAGCTAAGGCAGGCAGCAGGTTGAAGGCCCATGGTCTATACTTAGATGTAGAAGAAAAATATTAAATCAAATTCAACTGATTGTGAGTAAATCATTTTTAAATTGTGGAAGATTTGGACCCAATATTAGATTACAAATATGAAAAGATTGCCAGTTATGTTGCCATTAGACGGAGAGGGAATCCTGAAATTGAAGGATGCGGGTTCGAGCACTTTTCACTTCAATTCCTCTTTGGAATTTGAATTCTTAACTAATTATTGTATCACAAATCTTTTCATCTTTGTAATCTGAGAAAAATTTTAATATTTACAAGATTAATATCTACCAAATAATTTGATTTAAAAAATCTAAATCCTGTTTAAATGAGTGCCTAAAAATATAAAAATAATTTTTATCTAGTTAGTATCTTCTTGGAAACATCGAAACCTCCCATCTTTTATGTTTTCCTTAATCGTTATTTCTGGATAAACGATTTAAGGGGGTTAGACCACTCTTCGATTTTCAAAAAATCAAAATAATTATAAATAAATTTAAGTACAGTTCAGGATGCTAGGAATCTGATTCCTAGCATCAATTTGTAAACTAGTGCACTTTTATTATTTTATATAAATTTTAACGTACCGAGCGTAAGGTCTTACCAAGCGAAATTTTATACGCTTTCTCCAAACTGCACTTTTCAAATCGGACGACCTTGGTGCTAGGAAACTATAGCTTGTCTCCACTTGAAATTTTAACTGTAGCTTCATAGTAACATTATCCAGTAAACTACGTAAGATTTTTCAGTTTTATTTGTAACTTTTCTTTAAATAAACCATTTACGCCTCATTTTGTGCATCAAAAAGTGAACTTTTTGTTTGCAAGTCCGCCATTTTGCGACAAATTGATATAATGCTAAAAACGTACGTATTTTACTAGCAAATCTTATGTAGAATAAGATAACGTTTTGATATTTGCTTCTAATAACACGAGGTCCTAGCTTCGCGGTCGCCCGTAAAAGTCCTCTTGAAAAATGTGATTCAGAAGTAGCAATTTTGTATGAAAATGTTTTTTTTATATGTTCCAAATGAGTGGATTTTACTCTTAAAAAGATTTTTGAGATGCAGATGTAGAAATAGAACGTCTAGGGTTCAACAGCATACTGAACTTTTCTTACTTAATTGAGAATAATATAATTAATTAATGTAGTTTGCGGGGAATAAGAAATTTTATTTATAATTTAGAGCATGTACAACATTTATTTTTAAAAAAACATCTCAAAACTTCTAGCGGTTTAGGTAGAAGAAATTAATGAAAAGTATGAAAGTTTTACATAGAATCTTATGGCAGTGAATCATGATTTTCATTAATTTATTCAGTTCAAACGGCTAGAGGTCTTGAGATGATTTTCTTTGTAAAAATTCAACATACTTCGAATTATCTAAATATAGTTTCTCATCGATGGCAAGCTGATTGACTTTTAATTAACACACTGTGTAATGATCTATTTTCGAGTCTCGAAAAAAAAAAGAATAATTGTATGGTCTTCCTTAAGTTAAGTCTCTATAAACAGAAAATGGGATTAGCTATGTCCCAAAAGAAGATGTTTAACCTAACTTTATGAACAAATGTATTGAGTTATACATGGCTTAAATATAGTTAAGCACTGGCAACCCTGGCAACGCATGACGCTCACAGCGCTTAACGCATTAGTGAGTCGCCGTCACTTTTGATACTTACGGTCTCGAATTGATGGAGCGTTCGCAGATGTTATCTAAGGATATGTTCAATGTCGACGCTCTACATACTCTCGCTCTTTATTTTTTAATCATGCGGGACGATGATTTGATCTTTATCTGAAATTAGCAATAGTGTGCGTTGAGCATAATGTAAATTGGACTTTTAGCACACTTGCCAATGGAACCATTGGTACCCATGCCTATGCCAATGCCTCCGGTCGGCTTCCAACTCGTACGTGACCATAACACCGGCGGGTTGCTCCTTTTACCAACCACCAGCGTCGGTAAGTTATCGCCTTACCTGTAGCCGCGGTGTCCTGGTGAGGCAATGCGGGTAAACAATCAATTCCTTCAACAGAGCAAGTCCAACAAGTGGTGTGGCCTAGTTACCATCAGCCCTCATCGCATGTCCTACTACCGCCCACATTACCACCCCCGCCCTTGCAGCTGCTGAGTTCCTCCTCGGACTACCTGCAGTCCAGCACCACGCTGCATCAGCAGACGCATAGCGCGCGGTTGCTAGCAGTCACCACGGACAAGCGGAAGCTGCCGTTGCCTATTCCTACCACGGCCTTCATCAAAATCGAATCGGAGCTGAGTCAGAACAAGGTCCAGCAAACTGTGAGCTCGTTTGATAGTAACACTGGCACTGTGTACACGGATCCCAGTATGGGGCCTTTGGTAACCACACATGTTATATACCAGCATCCGCCTAACTTAATACTATCCCAAAATCCTGCCCCTGCTCCGGAGATACATCCGACGGCTACGTGCAGATCGCAAGCGACTTCTCCTGTTACCTGCCTTACCCCACCGCCGGATAGCGTCCCTGACGAGGAGGCCAGCGTCCAGGACGCCAGCAATCAGACGGAAGGCCCCGAATTAGACATTCAAGATGAGGTAGTCCCTGTTGAGAAACTTTCCAGTAGCGTACCTGACATAAGTATACAAGAGTTAGTATCTAACGTACCTAAAGAACCTAAATATGATTCTAAGGAACCTAAAGATCCTAAGGAATCAAAAGAACCTGTAGAATCTCAAGAACCTAGAGACCCTATAGAACCTAAAGCATCTAAAGAGGTCAGTCCCGAAGCTGTTCCTATTTTGGAGCACTTGGAACACTTGGAACCACAAATGACCAACCAAGAGACTTACGAGGAGATCATAAATGTTGAGGGTACTTGCTCGATAAAAGAGGAATGTACTTCTAAATCGACAATAGTAATAAAACAAGAGAATGTCCCAGATTTATCAGGCCTGGAATTACTCTCCAATAGTATTGAGGAATTCGAGAATTCGAGGAAAACTGAAACCCCGAGACTTCCTAGTATTAAAACGAATGATGAAGTCCTGGAGCGCATCGCTCTGATGACCTTGGCTGATAAACCATCGGCGTCGTCAACCAAAGACGAACTGGCTGGACTGGATCTGCTCTGTGCGTTAGCCGAACAGCGTATTATGGAGGAAGTGCATTCGGCTGATTATCTCACAATTGTAAAGCGTGAACCTCAACGCAAAGTCGAGAAGCGTAAGCTGCGCGCCAAGTCCGAGTCCGACTTTGAATGCGAAACAAAACCGAAACATATGAATATTAGTGATATACCGAGTGATGACAAGAAACGTGATAATAGTATTAAGTCATGTACGTGTAGGGAAGATTCTTATCGCACTTATAAAACCAAAGAATCCGAGGAGGAGGCCAAGAAGTTTCTGGCTAGCAGGTCGCAGGCGAGCTGTTGCAATAGCGATTGGCCCTGTATGAACGCCATGGAGTTGGACATGCGGATGCGTTTGGCTGACCTCCAACGCAAGTACCGGGAGAAGCAACGCGAGCTCAGCAAGCTGAGGCCGAAGCGACATGAGCAGCGAGAGCGGTACAGGAACAAAAAGAAATCGCTTAAGAAGATGATTGCGTCAGAGCGGGTGACTCCTCCTTCCGACTTAGAAAAACTGGACGTGCCGGCGAATCATACAAATAATAATATATGCGCGGAGTTGTTGAGGCCTCCGAAACTGTGTGCGTATGACAGCCAGCAGAAGTGCCCCATTCGGAAGATTTATGATGATTGCGCTGAAATAGACTTACCATGTAAGTCCTCCAAGAAGCGGAAAGTAGGGCGGCCTAAGAAGCTCATGTCTTCGTCCGGGCTACAGTCGGGTACTGAGACTATCGTTGCGAAGAAGCTGAAAAAGGGGAATCTGGTAGGGTACCTGCTCGCTGCGAAAGAGAAGCTCATTCAGAACAATTCCGTGTATTCAGACCCGCCACGATTTGTGGATGACGGAGATCGGGATTGCAAACCTAGGAAGAAGCATCAAAAGGTTTCTGCGGATACGATTCCCGAGGTACATGAGGTGAAAGTTCGGGAAAACATTAAGGAGATCCTAGAAGACGTAAAGGCGGATGTGCCGGATACTGATTGTGAGGTTAAGAAGGAGACTGAGCCAGAATCTCAAGCCGTGGAGGCGAAAGGTGACGAAGAGTGCGCTCTGGATGAGGATACTAGTACAAACTTTCAATCAGATAAGGTGGCGGAAGGAGAGGCTGCACAACCGATTCAGCAAGTTGCTGAAATTGACTGCAAATGTTTGTTAACAACTGATCATTTGGAATTGCCGAAGCTACGGGTTCTTACTGCAATGGGGGGACTTTTCTATGCTGGTAGACTTAATGCTGTGCAACCTCCGGATGTTTACTCCATTACCCTGGATGGGGAACGAGGGAACCGTCCGCATATTATGTCCAGGGAGGAAATCCTGCGTGACGCGGTAGGTTTTTAACTAATTGTTATAATGACACAATTCAAAAAATGACCGGCGTATTTTCCCAATTTAAAAAATTATTTTCGGTTTTTAAAGATTGTTAAATCTCGTAAAAAATTCTCGTATGTGTTCTCGTGTTAAAAATTGCACAGGTCTTTTGACGTTGCAAACTAGATTCAGACCTAATACTTTTGTCCTCATCTGAGCCACGAGCCGAGCTTCGAGCCAAACGACTCTACGTTCTATTCGAACTTCCATTATATAGTGATCAAACCTTAAAGTGGCCCCAGGTGACCTCTCGGAGGATAGATAGATAAAACCTGATACTCCAGCGAGCTTTTCGCCAAGTTTTTTCAGCAATTCCGCGTAGTGTCGGTACGGATCAAAATCAGTTAGGCTAGTTGTTGGTCCAGGTTACCTCAGTACAATGAAAATTTGAGTAGAACGCAGCGTTTGAGTTTTAAAATCAAAGGGATTTGGGTCGAAGCCCGGGATAGCTAGTAAATTGGGTAAAAATTCAACGGTAACCTTCCAACTATAAATGTGTTTGTGTTCCTGACAGATTGTGGAAGTATCTCCAAGTTGTACTGAGGAACTGCTTCCTGGTACTCGCCTCTGCGCCTACTGGAGTCAACAGTATAGATGTTTATACCCAGGTAGCGTAGCTGACCCGGAAGGTTCAGAAATGGACTCAAAATTTGTATCCGTGGAGTTCGACGATGGCGACAGCGGTCGAATCGCTATTGACGATATTCGGCTTCTCCCAGTTGACTATCCGATTATCGAGTATGACCCTAATCCATTGCTTAGCCTGTCAAAGAAACGCCGGCGAACGTCGACTGTAGAAGAGCGCCGTGCTCCCATTGTCCCCAAATCTCCGACGCCGCCCAGAGTGATCAAAACCGTGGAACCAGAGCCCGAAACGAAACCTGCGAAGAACAATCAAGACAGTAGCAAAGACCTGCAATCGTACAAAGAACGACGAAGGCTGAAGAAAAAGAAGCGGAATAAGTTCAAGCAGAAATTGCATGATGAGCGGAAGAAGCGGAAGAAACATAAATATCCCGAGGAGACTAGTAAGCATCGCAAGCACCACAAGAAACATCATAAACACAAGAAACATCACCACAAGAAGAGCCACGAGGCTGAAGGTAGGACAATGACCGAACCAGTTGAAGTATCTGCAGAGTACGAGGCTGTCCAGGTGGTGGATGACATTGTGGATGTGAACTTCGAGGAAGAGCATGAGTTGCCGGATTCTGGGGTCCCCAATGTTGAAGATGAAGTCACCATGGATGATATACTCGACGCAAAATCCCAAAAGTCGAAGAAACTGAGAGATCGACAGGAGTCCTGCGAATCGAGAAGCAAGATGAGTGCTTTCCTGCCCGCCAGACAAATGTGGGGATGGTCGGGTAAAGGATACAAACGGCCAAGGACGAAAGGCAGATCGAGGAAGCAATTTTACAGAGCCATTCAGCGCGGGAAGGAGACTATTCAAGTAAGTACAATAGCGTCTCGACAAGTTTCGGGGGATAATCGTGTTATTCAAAGTTGTGAGCAAATTCCGGGAACTTTTTATCGCATTGTTGTGGTTTCCTGTATAGGTGGGCGACTCAGCCGTGTTTCTTTCCACGGGCCGACCGGATCGGCCTTACATTGGGAAGATTGAAGCGATGTGGGAGTCGAGCGGGACTATGGTCGTTAAAGTCAAGTGGTTTTACCATCCGGAGGAAACGGTGGGATGTCCGCCAGGTCTTAAGTATCCGGTACAATATCACACACGTTTTCTCGTGACGAACATAACTGAGTGTTTTATTTTATGCACTAGGGCGCGTTGTTTGAGTCGCCGCACGTGGACGAGAATGATGTGCAAACGATTTCTCACAAGTGTGAAGTCTTACCTCTACCTGCGTACACCGGAAAGTTGGGGGACAATCCCAAGCGGTACGCGACGATCTATGATAACAACGACATTTACTACTTGGCCGGGTATTATGACCCCACCTCCATGACGCTCAAGATGGAACCTGACATTCCCTTCAACAAATCCAGCGCGGATTGAATGGCTGAGTGAAGGATTAAATTAAGAATTGCGGGTGATCGTTGTCGCTATTGGGCCAATCAAAGACCGATTTTCTCCGTGCAGTGATTTATGGTGCTATGTATTCAGGCCGAATGCGCTAGAGTGGTAAGATTCGGGCTTTATCCGCGGATTTGTTGATATGACTTCCATGCGACTTTATGTCACGTTGGTGATATTTCTGAGCGGTAATTCCTTGGGTCGGTTGTGTATAATTTGCTTTTAGTGTGGTATTTTTATGGTATTTTTAATTTGTTTTTCTAAATTTATTCGAATTCATTGATTTTTTTTACAAAAATTGCTCTATTTTACTGATTTCTATTCTTTATTTTGATTTATTTAATTAACTCACTTCTTTTGATTTGAGTAAAACATGGCACACTTATTCTTAAAGAGATAAAATGGCGTCACTTAGACGGAAAACGAGAACGAAACTGAAAATCACTAAAATGAAATTTTCCATTGAACGAACATTTGAGTGTTTTCTACCACAATATATACAATAGTGTTGAAACCTCATAACAATAGAAAATTATTCATTTATAAAAATATATAAAACTTTTCCGTTCCGTTTTCATATTCTGTTCCGTCCTAACTGTTAGTGTCACCGCCGCTTTATGTAAATCTTCGTTTTTGGTGTTGTTACGTTCGGCAAAACTCGGAAACGTTGCCAGACTTACTTGATTATATAGTATGACTAAAAAATCGATTTTTATGATAAATAATTTAGTAATGAAAGAAAAAACTCAAAGTTAACATTTAATTTATTATGTCTATATTGTAAATGTAAAGAATTCGATTTTTAATTCAAATAATTACAAATAATTTCAATGATTTTAATTTTAGTGCGCATGCGCCCCAGATATTAGTTCGTAGTCAGACCGCTATGAACGACAATGGCGTTCGCGTTCTCAAGTCATGTCTACTACTTTATAGTGTCAAGTTTACAAGTGTAATTCCTTTCAAGGATAAATTCGATTAATTAAAACATCAAGCAACAGAGTTACTAATGCCGAAGTTTAACTTAAATCAATTACGTTTAATTTCAACAGGAACAAAGCAGGTACACAAGTTTTAAGTTGAATTATTACATTAACCTCTAACCTAATTGAAATTTTATGCAACCGATCCATAATTACATAGTCAGAAACTCTCAAACGACGAGAATTATTACAGTTACATATAATACAGATTAGAATTTATTTATCAGATACGAGTACATAATTAAAATTTGTTTCTATTGATGTATTTTCATGTACTTACTAGCGAGTTGAAGTGGATGCAGTTTTTTAAACAATATTCTTATAGTATACCCCCAAATATTTAGACTTGTACACTTGTAAATGACGCGTATGCGATTTAGTCATACTCAGATTAAGACTACATGTACGCAATCAGCAATTCAATGCTAGTTTAATTACGCTGACAGAGAGTAAAGATGCTATTTTTTAAACTTTACCCAGAACGGAAGGTGACATAACCTTACTTAAATTTCTATGTAGAGTGCACCAGAAGCTAACGATAACAATAAACTTACTAGTGAACAGTAGCGAGTGTTGTGCGGCGCGAGAGAGATGTTTTCTCATTCATTTTCTTACGAATTGTCATCGTTTCATCGGAGTCGCTAAAATAATCGGTAGAGACGAGGAATTCAGGTTAGGTTTTGTACTCAAACATTTGACAGACGCGTTTGACAGATGAAATTATCATAAATATTCTTGTAACTATTGGACTGTAACAAAGGGTGCCTATGAAATATATATTTTAACTATTAAGGACATGGACTGGAAAGTGCAGTCGACAGAGTGCAATTTACTCGAGCGGATGCGGCAATGCACTCGCATTTTTGACAATCTGTCAAAGAGCTGTCAAAGTTAACAGTAGTACGTAACAGATTGGAAGTTGCCATGACAGTTATATCACTTGTCTTCGAGTGTTTTTGTTTGTGCGCATTGTGCGAAGTGATCCAAATCAAACTCATACGCTTAGTTTACAGAAGGATTCATGTTTGTACAGCAGGACATATTTATTTTTTAAGTAATATACATAATGTACTGCAGATATAGCATCGTATTATCACCAGGTTCATACAGTTAAGCAGTGTACGGATATAGTTATGTTTTTATTGGGATTTATGATAAGTAACACAGGCTAGCAAATTGTAAAAGAAAATTGCGTTATACATGAAACATGTTGATCAATTTTGATCAAGGTCAAACCTACTGAAATTTTTACGTTTTTCATTTAAAAAATGTTATAATTTATTTTCTAGTTATCGCATTAAAACAAAATTCATTTCAGTTTCATATACTCATGCTCAATAGTCTACTGAACACCTATGAATTTTTTTGAGTACTGAAGTGAGTGAGAGTGCTTTAAATCCCGTGAAATTCACTATGACCCTAACTAAATTTTTTTCAAATGACAAGCTAACAAAAAATTTTTAAAAATTAGCTAAATACTGAGTATTAGTATTTGGCATGAGGTGAATTTATATCTGCAATCAATTTTGGTTTTTGTTGGGAGAAAAAAAAATTATTTAAGGTCGAATTTGCTGAAATTTCGAATTTTCAAGCCGTCATCTTTTCTTTCTTTGCCTATGTCTATGGAAAAGTCATAAGTGTTCATTAGGTGATGAACTTTGTTTTCCCTCTTCAATTTAAAACAATTTTTATAATTTTCAAGTTGTCGCGTCGCAAGAAATTTATTCAAATTTCATCTACATATCTTCAATCGCGTAATGAACACCTAAGACTTTTTTCCGCGCACTTAGGTGAAGGAAACAAAGGATACAATGCTTCAAAATCCATAAAATTCACTATTTTGGAAGGTTTGACCCTAAATAATCTTTTTTTTTTCAAACGATACATTCGATGAAAGGATCAAAATGCAAAAAAAAAATTGTAAAATCTGTTGCAATTTCGAATTTCAGTTTTTCAAGCGGTGTATCTTTTCTTTCTTTTTCTAAGTGCTAGGAAAAATTCATAGGTGTTCAATAGATGATTGTATTTTAGTTTTTCTCTTAAATTTTAAATAATTTTTACAACTTGTGTTCTAGTTATCGCAATAAAATTCAGACTTCACTCCAATTTTATGTACTCCTATTCAATCGTCTCCTGAACACCTGTGAATTTTTTCCGAGCGTTTAGGTGAAGGAAACAAGAGATACAATGCTTGAAAATCCCTGAAATTCAGTATTTCGAGAGGTTTGACCTTAAATAATGATACAAACCAATAAAATTCAAAAAAAATCGCAAATTGCATGAACAATGTTGACTATTACAATGTCAAGTGTGTTGAATTTATATGGGCAATCAATTTCGATTTCTGTTGGCAGGCAAAAAGGTTTTTTGGGTCAAACCCGCTGAAATTTCGAAATTGAGAGTTTTTCAAGGCGTGTATCTATTCTTTCTTTTCCTAAGTGTTTAGAAAAAATTCATAGGTGTTCCGTAGATGATTGTACTTTGTCTGACATCTTAAATTTGAAATAATTTTTATAATTTGTGTCGTATTTATCGCAATAAAATTCAGAATTCACTCCAATTTTATGTACACATGTTCAATCGCCTACTAAACACCTGTGAATTTTTTTCTGAGTGCTTAGATGAAGGAAGGTTTGACCCCAAATAATTTTTTTTCAAATGACATAAGTTAACAAAATGGAAAAAAATCTGCCAATAGCTTGATGATTAGAATTTCAAATGCGCTGAATTTATATTCGTAATCAATTCTGATTTTTATTGGCCGGAAAAAAGTTATTTAAGGTCAAACCTACTAAACTATCGAATTTTCGCATTTTTCAAGCTATGTATTTTTAGTTTCCGATCCTCAGTATTACAAAAAAATTCATAGGTGTTCCCTCATCATCACACAACTTTGATTTTGTCATCACAATTTTAAAATTCCTTTTCTAGTTATCGCAATAAAACTCAAAATTCACTCCAATTTCAATTTATAAAAATCTCATGTGACCAAATTACTGTTTGAAAAATAGTTTGTTGGCTTGCGTAATAGAACAAATAACACTGAGTTAAAGAAAAGCAATTTATACCAAAATTTGTATAAAAATGAAAACTTTCCTCCATGACTTGTCCGAACACTGCTTTGTTGATATGTTTCAAAGACGGATTGCAATGCACTAGCTATTAACTCATGTAGGCCCTAAGAATTTCTAGAGATTTGAATGAACGCATTCGGGAGATTTGATTAGAACGCATATTGTAGTTAGTGCTTGATACAACTATTAATACGCACTCACTACTAATACGCAATACTGTAACATGAATAACATCCCTTCGTTATGTCGTGTGTAAACCAATAAAAGCAATTATTCACTTACGCTTGTGATGTAAAATATTTCCAAGTCAATGGTGTCTATTGACTTCAATACGCTTACAATTTTCATGTTAGTTAAGGTTTTATGTTAGATCTAGTACCATATTTTCAAGTACATTCGGAGAATCTCAGATAAGCAAACAAACGTTGGTGCAAAGCTAAATGAGATAGATATGTGGAGGAGAAAGCGATATTTTGTGAACGTTTAATAATATATTGAGAGTATTTAAACCTGTAAACTTGTAAAGAAATCACGTAGATATTGTGCATATTTATTACCGCTATGGTTTCATTGATTTGTCTCTATCTGTGTATAAATCTACGACATGCGTGGTTCACCACGGACTAAATTCAAGACAATATGGTGCTAAGCTATGCTGAACTTTGATTCTTTATTGATTATTCTATGTACATACAATGTAATTATTTGTAGATTTAAGGCATATGTGTTAATTTGTGTGCTTTTATTATTTAAGCGCCGTTTGGCTTATTTGCGGGTGGCTTGCATTCAATTCATGCAACGGAAATATATCTCATTGCAGAAAGAAACTTTTACCTCAGATTCCCAAGTCTCTTTTCAATTATTTCGAATAATGTGAGTTGTGTGGAATTGCTATAAATAAACTGAGATTACACTACACTTAATTATATTTACATTTACAATTTCGCGTCAATACGTTTATATAATGGACTAGCAGGTCCCTCCACGCTTCGCTGTTGCACTCTCTCTCTTTATATATAAAATTATCCTTAAAAGAAAATGAAATAGTATTTAAAAAGTATTATTACACAACGAT
>JAODVP010145292.1:0-20042 GCA_025400035.1 Tetradonia laticeps
ACTGGGCATTTCTCTGTCAACTATCACTTGCATAAAATTGGCAGGTCTAGTACGGGCAGGTGCAGATGGTTCGGGGTCTGTAAAGAGACCAGCTTCCATCTGATTTGTGAATGTTGAGCACACCGCAATAGGGACGACATTCTCGGAAAAAGGTTCTTAGAAGTCTCCCAAGTCATGGAACTGTCTCATAGAGAGCTGCTAAGGTTTTATGACAGCCTTCAGGTAACCTAGGTATCCACAGGTCTATAGTACAAAAGATCTCATAGGTCGCAGTGCTGACAGGACACGAGGACTGTCGACCGGGTTATAAAAAAAAAGGTGACCACTTAGTAAGGCCGTGGCCGCCTTAGAGTGATGCAGGTTATGTTGGACGACTTCAGTTGCCATTCTGGATCATCGGTGGCTAATCGGGGCTATCGACACCATCTTCTCTTGCAGGTGTGGCCATAACGCCCTCTTCGGTAGGATGGAGGCGCCCTCGGTCCCCTTTTCCTCAGGGCACACCGGTGGTAGGGTGTCCTCTGGTTGGCCCGGTCGGTTTATGGTGACCTTGGCCGTGGACGCCGTAGGCGATCTTCCCTCTCCTTGCCTCCTGCTACCTCGCTTCTTCCTTCGGTACTCCAAGGACGGGCAATAGCCCTTGCTCCTGTACCTGAAAGCAGAAATTAAACCAGGACTCGATATTCAAGTCTGGGCAGTTCAGCCAGCCGTGACGCCCTAGTACTTTGGGGGATTCCGCCTCCTTTGCATCAGGCACCTACAGCGTGACTTTGTGGAGTTTGGGTAGTTCGTCATTAGGAACCGCCAGAGAGCGGTTCCTACATAGCCAGAACCTAGTATTACTCATTGATAGAAAAAAAAAAACATCTTCGCAGGTAGCCAAGGCATCTCCTGTATGGACATCACTACGGTATCTCCCGATACCCTGGCACGATGGGCGGTACAATGAGAAAAAGTTTACGAGGGTTAGCGATCACAGCTATATTAGAACCACATGCTCAAAAAAAAACTAGCCCAGTGTCAGCCCCAGAACGTGGCAACTCTTCATCAACTATGACGAAAAAATGCTGAGTAACTCGGTCTATA
Organism: Tetradonia laticeps; assembly: GCA_025400035.1. NCBI lineage: Eukaryota > Metazoa > Arthropoda > Insecta > Coleoptera > Staphylinidae > Tetradonia > Tetradonia laticeps. The sequence continues at coordinate 1,087 of JAODVP010145292.1, forward strand.
GGCTGAAGAAAAGTATCCCACCAGAGAGTGCCAATGAGGAGCTAGTCAGTATTCGCAAAAAATACATTAAACAGAGACAACACTACAAACCTGCGCATTGGAGCAATCGGACATCCAAGGCTAAATAAAGTACTGCAATACCCCTAGATGACGTCTGAGAACAAAACAGCGAGCAATGCAAAAGGTTAGAATGCGCCAAACAGCGCAGACAGGCGAGGCAAAGGCTGGAGCTATGCGACAGGCTTGAGGAGAATGTCTGTGGCAAAGCGTACCAGAAAACTGCGAAGCATACAAATCGGGAGCAAAATCGAAACCATCAAGGGACGCCACTAAGACAATCTATTCCCAGCAGGCAACAATACGTGGTGGGAAAGACAACATGGGCCTTATAACGCAGCCGAACTCTTCATAAAAGAAGAACTGGTACGGTCAATAACTAAACGAGAGGAATGGAAAGCACCAGGCCCCGACGGCATTCCGCCTCTAATTGTTAAGGCAGTGGTAGGGAGGCACCCCAGAATATTCCTACAACTACATAACAGGCGTCTAACAGCAGGAGTCTTCCCAAGCATCTGGAAAGAGGCGCAATTAGTACTGATCCCGAAGTCATCAAAAAAGGATAATGAATACCGACCGATATGTCTTCTGAACACTATGGGGAAAGTCATGGAATCCCTCATAAATGACAGGATTCGGAAAAATATAGAGGACATGGAGGTACTGAGTAGGCAGTAAAATATATCTCCTGCATGTAGAATGCAATGTAAAATTTTGTAGAATAAAAAAAACTATTTTCAGTGAATGTTAATTTCACCTAATGCACGATTTATAATGTGCATGCAAAAAAATTCCCGGTGGCTCATTGTTTTAACAAAGTAAAAAGCTGTGAAATGTCCAGAAAACATATTTTTAAAAAGTGTTCTTGCGCCAGTAAAAGTAAAAACATTATGAATATGCCAAGTTCAAAGATGACTTATTGTTTTTGGCAAATTAATATCTAATTGAAATTTGTTATTTCCTATATTGCTAAATATAATTCAGTTTTAGTTATATAAAACCAAGTAAAATTTATCGACGAGGATGGGATTCGAACCCACGCGGGCAGAGCCCATTGGATTAGCAGTCCAACGCCTTAACCACTCGGCCACCTCGTCCCGTGTGGGCAGATGGTATAAGATGAATGAACAATGAAAATCTACAGAGTCATACATAAATAAAAGATAAGCGAAGTAGGTAAATTGTTTATTAAACTTTTGTCGTCTTTACAATGTAAACAGTGTTTGCATTACAACGGCATGTTTTATCTCCTTATTCCATCTATATAAATAGAAATTAATATCGTGTATAGAGTCCTAAACGTTCCCAAGACTAAAAGCATAGACGCAAGGATGGTTTGTAAGGAGAAACTATACTGATAGGTACTTACTTGTTTGTACTTACTGTTTATTGTGTTATCAATGTTAACAGATCAAAAATCTAATGTAACATGGAATGATTAGATTTATATTGCAGAGAGTGTGTGCCCTGAATAACCAAACCCACAAATGCCGAAAATGGGAATAGACTAATTACAAAGTGCAAGATTAAGAAATATACATAACTATACTTGCCGTCGCAAGGTAGGATTACGGCTGCTCCCTGCAGAGTAAGACGATGGAGGCAGAGGGAGCCAGAAGGAGATTGAGGCACAGAATGACAGAGGAGTAGTGGCCGGGAAGAGGGATGGATGGATAATTGCGACATGTAATGGGAGGCAGAGGAATGTATGGAGGGTACATTAGAGATATGGTGCTATGGAAAGATGAAGTGGGAGGGAGAGAGGTGGCTGGAGCCAAGCGTAGTTTGATCTGCTAGTGACATATAAAAGAAAAACGAGCATATTTTCAATTCACCTTAGTAATCAATGATTACTTCTACAATCAAATAACTTTTTCTTACATCGTTCATTGTTATTATTTTAGAACTGTTCACGTTAATTCATACAGCATAACTATTTTAAGCATATGAAGCAAAAGTAGGTGATTATAATTTGCAACAGTTTGCTATCAATGCAAATATTTTCTAAAATACTCTCTAGTATATTTTAATCCATGTTTCCTCTTGATAACCGCATTGTGATTTCCAAGACTAGAAGCTAGGTAGTTGTATTTAGTTACTATTTGGAGTTTCTATATTCATGTTCCTCATTAATGTCAAGAAAGACATGGTACTTTTAGCAACCTGCAACAAAATACAACTTGATAATATTGAAGATGAACAAATTGGAAGTGGTATAATTATCGTTTTTCCTACATCAACAAATGCCATTTTATTAATGGTCACTAATCCCAAGGCTTTGAAGTCGATTTCTTTCTGAGTAGCATGCAAAGCAAACGGTAGCCACATCTGAAAAATACGAGATCCTTGCGTCCAATTCATTTGGTAGAAGGCTTGAGACATTAAGAATATCTAGAAACAAACCATTTTAATCACCCAAGTTACTTATCTAATTTAATCTAAATTATAAAGGTACTTCTCCCGTCAATTCTCCAGCTGGGAAACAGAAAAGTGCTAATTGGACCAACAAACTTGTTAAATAAACGAAGCTCCGAATTTTATCACTCACTGTGGTCGGGCTAAATTATGCAATACATGTAAACGAAAATAAAATTAATTAGTAACTGTTCAAGCTTTGGTAGTCATGTTAGGTTCGGAATAAGTTTGGTTAGATTAAAACCTATATACTAACACTTCTGTAATAAGATACATTTCCATGCAGCATGATGCAATCGTCACTATATATAAAGCAAGCAATTGAATCATAAACACTTTTTCCATATCCTGCACATAACTAAAATAATTAAGTTTTAATAAAATAAAATAAAATGCTATCGTCTCCAAAAACCGTGTAGGTCTTACCTGCGTAAAAACCAATGATGATTAACAAACTTAATCAGAGCTTTCATGTCATTAGCGCTACCATCGCACTCATAATGTTCGATATCCCAATTTAAAATAGTGAATTGTGAGCGCATATGTGTAATGTTCATGAGGAATAATCCATTGAAACCCACAACCACAATCGCCAGGACCGTCGCAAAGGAAACTTGATATGCGAATGCCCAATAGTAGTAACCTTCACCATACCATTGCAGGGTGATCATTTGTTCCTCGTCATACAATGGTCGAGAGGAAAACATGATCAACGTCATTAAAACGAGAAAATCAAATGTACGTGAATAAAACACTGCGGATGCGTATAGATCGTACACTTTATGTTTGAGAAGTGGGTGCGTTACGGGTAGGAAATATTTGCGACTCTCTAGCATTCTGCGGATGGTTTGGTTGTAATAAACGAGTGGGATGGATTTTAGAAGGGCCTGCAAAATTTGAATTATATACAATAAGTATATCCATTGATTCTTAAGAGAAAAGTTGTGCTCACGAAACTGTAAAGTCCATACGAAGAAATTAACGCAGTTAATACAACGACATCCACTTTATATAGAATTATGTATTTGGTGGTCCAGTAAACCAACGCCATAACCCACGCAGTGTAACATACTCCAATAATTTGCTGCGTCAATAATTTTGTATTTGGATGTAAACCGATCCATGCTAAATGATTAATTCCAAGATTCACAACTTTTTCGTCAAGGGCTTCCATTTGTTCATCAGTGATTTCCTCAAATTCTTCATTTTCTTCATTTGCCCCGTTTGGAATGTCGGACATTATCGTCACTGTTCTAGGACCTACAGCATAAACGTTAGTCAATGTGTATTTTACACCAACTTATGTGGCTATTTTCCGAAGATGGGACATCTTAAGGAACAATTAGTTCATTAAACATTAAAACGTTGAGGCCGATACAGATAATTCGAGGAAATTAGATACTTGGAGCAAGCATGTGCAGGTATCACCTTGTGAGGAATCTATTATTTAAAGTTGGTAAAACTCGATGAAACTGGGTGAGATGGGATATAGAAAATGCAGTAATTTCGTTATAGAACAAACAAACCAAGAATACTGTAGTGGGATAACTGAGGATATGCTATGAAATGTTAATTTTAATGACAACAATGCAGTTTATTAATTTATTGACCAATACAAATAAGCTTAGTTAATTGGGGAAGACTTCAGATTTCAGATACTTTACTGTAGGTCATATTTTCTTCAAACGCTTCATTGCGAGGTAACAATAGAGTTTCGAGTTGGTCGGCCCCGTCTTACTCCAACGTTAAATTATAGGTGGAATGCAGGATCATCCCATGAAGTAATTGAATAGTCGAATTATTTTGACCTATTTGTTTGTTGTTTAGCTATCACAATAAACCTCAGAATTTTACCTCAACATTTACTTGCATACGCATTCAATTATAACATTGAATGCATCCTGAACTCATACCTATTCATTTTTTCAAATCATTTAGTTTTCCCTAGCTATCTCCCCCCGTTTTGCAATAGATTTAGATACATAATACCTAATATGACATGGTGGTGAATGCATTAAATTTGTATGGCAAATGAAACGTGCAATAATTGGCCAGTCAAATTATTATTTCTGTCAAGAATTCCGAAGATAATTCCTCGGGATGCAAACAATAATTAAAGTTGCTATCACATAAGAATTGTTTGTATACTTCTATAATTATAGACACTGAATACTGAACCGTTAATTAATGTAATAATATGTCCCGAACAAATTAGTAGTTTCAGTTCGGCCGCATGTTGTAACTAAAATTTCCATATTTTCTAACGATGGAATAAAATTCCTGATGGTCGTGACCCATGTAATCTCGGCGTGTTTGTTCGTTCTACTGTTCCTATTCGGAAACCATCGAAATCAAAATCTTCGTGTACAACTGTTTCACGAAATGATTCACGGATTTTCTCGGCTTGTTCTGGGATCTTGATGGCCTTCATTTCATGAGCAGCCAGTAAGAAACGATACTGAAATAATACATAAGATTAATAAAACGTAGATTAGAAGAGAAGAAGTTAATATTGAACAACCCACTTTTTTATGATTTCTTTGTAGTAAATTACTAATATGTTGATTATATTGTTTATCCAAGCGATTGGTTTCATGTACATACTCTTCGCTCTCTCGCAAACATTTGTGATTGCAGATCGTTTTCGAATTTTTATACCTTATAATTCGTTCTGGAATGTACAATTTGCGGTTTTTTAGTATTTCTGGATCTAGAGGACCCCAATCTGGAAGAGGACGGTCGATAAATGTATAGCGATCCTGAAATATATTGTTATATCACGATGTTTGTTGAATAAGTTTAGAAAATATACCCGTAATCCCTTTGAAATATATTTAATCATAAAGAAAATTATGGGACTAAGACAAACTGCTGTAAATACGAAGCAGGTGACATTAAATTTATCCCCAACTGTTATTCCGAATATTAAGGAACAAAAAATAGCTGCTAATGAATACTGAAAAATAAGGTAATAATAGCTTCAATGTGCGAAATGCAATTAGTCTAGGATCCGAACTAGGATCGATTTGCACCGATCTGTTTAAGGGATGAAAATTTGTTTATGACCAATTTAGCACTGTAGAAATAGTTATACCAAAAGAAAAATGAACAACTTTCAAATGGTATTAAAGATATTTGTTAAACACATTGTTAGAGTGCTTACACCGAAGACAATATTAAATTAAACATACTCCGGCCAACATTTTTTTAGGCAACGCATTTGCAATGTATTTCTACAGTACTAAATTGATCATAAACAAATTTTCATCCGTTCAACAAATCGGTGGAAGTCGATCCTACTTCGTTTCTCTTACTAAATTCAAAGAATACAAATAATGTAAACATAAAATAAACTTACAAATACGAACACCGATGAAATATTCATATTCAACATCAAAACGTTAGTGGGAAACACAGAAAACTTAAAGAAATAATCACTGGCAATGGTATGTGTCGAATAAATAAAATTGAAACAAATCACGGTCAACACCAAGATGAATGTGCTCAAATACAAATATTCATAGTGATGCCACAGTCTAAACAACGTTGCTGCATTTGGAGTCAACATAATAATGTTAGATAGAAATAATACCAGACTTAATATAGTTGCACACGACTTTGGCCAATATTCGAAGACTCTGAATTCATTTGAAAGAATAACCAGCATGATGGAGGTTGACACAGCGTTATTTACCCATGTTACTAGCACGTTGGAGACCGTATAAAAAGTCAGCCAGAGATATGGATTCTCAAATTGATTGAAAATATCAAAGGATATTGCGTAGATTACATCCTGACCTGAGATACCAAATTAATAAAATCGTTTTGCGTGCATTTACCAAGCAATTACCTTCAAGGAAAATACTGCAATTGGTATGGACCTCATCAAGCTTGTGATTCCCAATAAAATCATTCAAAATAGTATTTACGAAAGCAACATTAAATCCGATTTTGATCAACTTGGCTGTATATGTTATTATAATAGAGGCATGAGGTTTGGTTCCATACGGCATAATTGTGCCTAACCACATCACTTTTGGCAGGTTGATGATATTAGAAGCGTGGCTTACTAACATTGTCCAGAACTAAAAGATTTTATGGATTATATAGAACTACATACTATTATATGTACTTAGTATTTTTATTTACTAGGTAATGAGAGAATCCATATTTCTGTCCATGAAACATTATATTCTTCGCTTGATATTCCTTCCTGCCATGTGTGAACATAATTGTCCAAATCTTAATTACTGCGGATATAAGCAAACCTATTATTTCCAGAATCACCCAGAAGTGAAGCCAAGACTTTTTTAGCTTCAACCAAAGACTTATAGTAATTAAGAAGAACTGTAACAGATGCAATCCCAGGAGTATAACGTGGACATGCTTGAATTGTATGAATGTTCCAGTGTTTTCTCCAAGAGCTTGATAACTTTCAAAGAAATATAATAATTATGTTTGTTGGTTTTCCATAGTTAATAAAATATAGATCAATAAATACTTGATATATTGACTAATAGATAAATCATATCTTCTTCCAACTTCACACATGAATTCACTACTTTGATTCTTGGCTAGAGGAAAACAGTGTTGATCGGCTCTTTCAAAATCGCACGTATACCAAATGGGAGTCTCTTCTGATTTCTTTCCGAAGAAATGTGTGTGGCTATCAGAGTCGACATACCAGTAGGAGAGTAAATACGTAAATTTCACTGTATGAAAGGCATTGAATTGGAAATTAAGAAACATTGCGATCAACATAACGTATCCGATTCCTTTCAACAGTGGTACAAAGTCGAATAGTTTAAGGATTTGACGTTGTGTGTAGCGACCGAAGAACATCGTGGTTATCATCAAAGGGCAAGCTACTATTATTGTTACAATTGTGTATAATAAAAATACCACTCCTTTAAATTGTAAATTATATATCAAAATCAGCATTTTAGTTAAAGTAAATAAATAAATTAATAATAAGTGGTTACCAGGATGATTAATTAATAAATATCCATAATAGAAATTGCTCTCCTCCATGTTTACTTGTAGTAAAATAGAAACTATTATGAATTGGACATGTGTGTAATAAAGAGGAGAGTCTTCCTATAAGGATATTGAGAATTACGTTAATACCAATGAATAGGTTGATTTTAATCGAGGTTTTAATAATTCACATATTAGATATTACATACAGTTGTATCATGTCTGCGAAATCGTTTTAACAATATTTCTCTCTTTAACATATTTAGAAGTTGAGGTTACTGGCCAATATTTCTTTTATTGGCATGTTTTTCTTTTATGACATATAATTAACAAATTAATAGACAGTTTGGAACTTTGATAGATTGTTAATTTTACATACTTCAAATTTGAAAATATATTTGATTATCACGTATTCGTATTCGCGAAGTCTATGCTGGATACAATTACAATTCATTTCGAATACGATTCTCTTCTCCTAATGTATTCCAAAATTGATTGCTGTTCTCCCAAAAATCCGTCCCTGTTTCAAAGTTGAATTTGTCATCCAATATCACATATTCGCTATTTTCAGTTGGCTTCCATGCAAATTGGCAAGTATCATTGTGCACAAAATTATCGAAGTTTCTGTATTATTTAATAAAAATAGTTTAAATTAGTACCATCATTATTCCATACAGATAATATGTAATAATATGAAAAGAATGTACTCACTTGTAAGTAGCAAAATGAGTCCACATTTTCGTCATTAAAACACTGAATTTCTCATCCATTTCTGTGAATTGCTTCTGTGCATTCTCCAAATCCTGCATCATAAACTCCAATGGGAAGAGATAAATTAGTTCATCTTGGTGGCAAACACCCAAGTCTATATTTGCATCATTTGCAAGCACTTTACCGAAAGTCATGTTTCCGTGATAGGCAAATAAGTACGAGTAAATTGGTGAAGATGCAAACAGTTTGTGATAGGTTACAGTGTTTTGTGTACATCGAAAATATACATCGCTATATACCTGTGAATAAAATATAAAGATTAAAATTAAATAGTAGCTTAATAGAAGCTACATACCTCAATCAAACGTTTGTAATTATCCTGATCAAGGGGTCCATTCTTGAAATAGAACTGCTTTATTTTGTCAGTTTCCTTTTGCGTGAAGGACCTGTTTTTTACCACGATTGGGTAGAGTTCATTGAAGTGTAAATCCAATTTTTTTATGGTTTCCTTCTTTCTTGCGAATACTTGAAATTGATAATCAATATTATGTGTTTACATGCAAACATTGTTAAACTAAAACCTACAAGCAACACGGATTGCTCCTTCCTCAGTAGTTGCTCCTTGAATGAGGGGAACATCATTAAAGTTTCCACTTTCAATAAGATTCCTAGGGTAGTCTAGCAAAAATGCATCATCATGTTGAGGCTCTACGGTTGGTAAAAATAATAGCATTGGATCCACATCAAAAATCTAAAAACAGGTCTAATAAAAATACCTTCGATTTAAATGTAGTTTTAATAACTTACAAGCAGATCTAAACTAGCTTCCAATAATGCTTCTACATTTTTTTCTTTTAAACACGCAATCATTTCTATAGTTGGTAACACCGGACAATTTGCAAGTCTGGAATATTCTGCAGATAGTTTCCTAATCTCTTCGAAGGGCCTGACCGCCCAGGGACAGAGGGCACCGCCACTTTGCAGGATTCCAGAATGGAATGTTTCTATTAAAAGATGCAGAACTATCTAATAGAAAAATAGGGATGATATATTGAAATTACTTACTTCGCTTCTTAGCTCCTGCTTCAAATAATTGCAAGTGAGTACTCGTACTTCCGGCACTATTTCCAAACAAAGTGACGCTATCCTTGTCACCTCCAAAATAGCCGATGTTGTCAGAAACCCATTGAATTGCTGCTCTCTGATCCTTTAAACCATTATTTGCATAAATTTTATTTCCTGCCATTCCTGCAACCAAAAAACCTAGTGGTCCTAGACGGTAGTTGATAGTAACCAGAATGACATTTTCGTCTCTTAATAGATAATCTGGTTTGAACATTGTGCCAGTGCCCCACGAAAAGGCACCGCCATGAATGTAAATCATAACTGATAACCTGGTTTTCTATAAATTTAAATTTATTGATTTAATAAATTTTAGTCAGTACCAATAAGTAGTAAATACCTGATCTTTCAAAGCAGTGGGTACGTAAACATTCAAATAGAGGCAATCTTCTTCTCCAGTAATTTCAGCAGGGCCATTTACGCCACTAATTTGTACACATTGGGCACTCTCCTTTGTATTGTCATTAATTACATGTTTGATTAAAGGTTTAGCAGGTGCTTCGAATCGTAATTCGCCAATGGGTGGTTGTGCGAAGGGAATTCCTAAATAGGCCGTGATTGTTTCACTATATTTGGTAGCAGTGACTATTGAATTTTCAATATTTATGTCTAATGTGTCACTGAAAACACTTCCGCATAATAAAATAACACAAGCTAGTCGTATCATCATTTTTTTAATTCTTTGGTAATTTTTAAGTAAAAGTTGACGGTACACTGATCAGTTTACAACTTCTAACTAAATTTAGATTTCTGGTTTATATTGATTCAGTATTCGATCTTTGCTCTACAAAGCAAATAAAACCTGAGCATACCCTTGAAATTTGCAAGTCATGCTAGATAATCATGCATTTTCAATGTAAATGAAATCGTTCTGTTTACGTATTATTGAGTGCTTTCTACATAGTTTCTATGCGAAATAAATGTGTGACATGAATGTAACACTTGTATTGTTTATAAAAATTCTGATTACTTATATTAGTTGCTACTTACAACTACTACTTACCTACTACTCAGTTACGTTGTAGGAATAGGTACATAGTTATAGTAATTGTTTTATCTTTTGTCTATTAATTGCCAAACACTTGATTTAGGTGCTTTACAGTTACTATGTTGAATTAAATTCATTTGGTTGTACTGTTATTACTAGAGTACAATTAAAGTACGAGGGCTTTCAAACACGTGCGATGGAGTAAGCGTTTGGAAGTTATCCACGAATACTTTAACATATTTTCTTATATAGTTCAAATACTATTTTGCTAATTCAAAGGAACATATAAGAACATAAAACATTTTGAATGAATTTGAATTCATGACAACGTTATTAGAAACGCGCGTGACAATGCGCATAGCGTGCACATTGGCATGCCAATGGAAGAAACTATAAAATGCAACGATATTCTAAAAATGTTCCAAAATTGACGCTAACGTTTACAAAATTACATTATAAATTTTATTTCGTAATGATAGCGGTGTGATTATCATAAAACAAAATACTTGAGATCGTGAGATTTTGCAAATTTAACTAAACAACAAAGTTCACACGTCAAAAGAATATGAAAGGACATAATGTAGAAAATATTATTTTAAAATACAATTACATGAGATAAGGAAGGAAATTCATTTGTGGTTCTAAATTGCTAAGTGACAAAGACAATTTAATCCCTTAATCAATCGAATTAGTATAGGTTTTCTTTCCTAATTAAGTATAGAGCTGCAAACACACATCAAAACACCCAATGAAAAAATTCCAAGAGAAATAATCAGTTCCCTTCTATAAAATTGATAAACAATAAACGTTTAAGCCGGTTAAGAAAAAAAATCGTACCTCAAAAATGCAAAGAATGCAAGAAAAAACAAAAAAACAAAAAATGCCAAAAAATGCAGAAACACTGCAATATCAACAACATCCGAGCCCTATTTATTACTGATGCTGTGTTGTTTCGTGTTTTCATCAGAAAAATGCCGTGTCCATTTATTACTTAACATTCGTAATAGATTTAAAAAGTTATGGTATAGCTAGATTTTGCGAAAAATGTTGTAAATCACCAATAATCTGGATTAAATAGACGTCATCGATTCTTTATAATTCTTACAGGAGGAAAACTGTATCAAACAATCTAAGCGTTGGCCATTTATTTGTCTCATTAATGCTGGTAGCGCAATATTATTACGCAATAACGAATGAATTAAAGATCTAGTTTTTATCTAGAGTCTAAAATCTGGATGGGTACTTCAAATAAAGTTTCTTTGTCTATCAAAGTTTGAAGTGCTTGTAACTACTTAATTAAGATTCACTTTGAATGTGTTTTCCTTCTTATCTGCCTTCTATTCCATCCCAGAATTGATTGATTTTCTTCCAGTAATCCTTTCCTGTTTCAAAACTGAATTTGTCATCGAAGATCAAATATTCGTTGCTTTCAGTTTCTGTGGGCTTCCATGCAAGTTGGCGTTTATCATTGTCCGTAAAGTTAGCAAAGTTTCTTATTTATTTAATAAAATAGGTTTGCATTAGTACTAACATTACTCCATCCAGATAATATTTCGAGAATATTTATGAAAAGAATGCACTCACCTGTACGTAGCAAAATGAGTCCACACTTTCGTCAGCAAAACACTCAACTTCTCATCATTTTCTGTAAATTTCATTTCTACGTTTTTCAAACTCTGCATTATAAACTCCAGTGGGAAGACATAGAATAGTTCGTCTTGATGGGCGACACCCATGTCTATATCCCATCACCCATGTGAAGTTGCAAACTGTCGATGATAAGTCACAGTCTTGTCCAATAATCGGAAAAATAAATCGGAATAAAGCTACGAAAATCACATAATAACTACATAATTAAATGCGAATTTTGTTAGTAAATACGTAAGGAAACTAAAAATAAAATTATTCTTACATCAACTAAACCTTTGTAATTATTCTGATCAAGAGGTCCACCCTTGAAGTAAAACTTTTTCAAGGCGTCTGTTTGTTTTTGATTTAAAGGTCTGAATAAGAGAGCATTTGGCAAGAGTTCATTGAAATACATATCCAATTTTCTCACGGTTTCCTTGTTCCTTACAAAGACTTGTAAACAAAATAATAGGTGAAATTGCTATAATATCGGATATCATATAGGTACATACAACCAGCTCGAATTGCGCCTTCTTCAGTAGTAATTCCATGAAGGAGAGGAACATCGTAATAGTTACGATTTTGAAGTAGGTTACTAGGATCATCTAATAAAAATGCATCTTCATGTTCAGGCTCTGAATAACACTGTTGGATCCACATCGAAAATCTAAAAATATTTTACTTGTATCTACCAATAACATGTAAGTACCAATTGCTCTAATTACTCACAAACATATCCAAAGTAGCTTCTAATAATTCCTTTAACTTTGTTTGCTTTAAACATTGAATCATATCTGTAGTTGGTAAGATTGGACACTTCAGAAGTCTGGAATATTCAGCCGATAATTGTTTCATATCTTCGAAAGTCCTCACAGCCCAGGCACAGAGTGCACTGCCACTCTGCAGGATTGCAGAATGGAATATTTCTATTACAAAATTACAGAGACATGTAATAGAAAAAAAAACACATTGCAAGAAATGCAATTCTTATCTCATCTAAAGAATTTGTATCAATTAACTAACTTCTTTGTTTAGCTCCTGCTTCAAACATATGCAGGTGAGTACTCGCACCTCCTGCACTATTTCCAAACAAGGTGATACTATACTTATCACCTCCAAAATGACCGATGTTGTGAGAAACCCATTGTATTGCTGCTTTCTGGTCCTTTAAGCCATTATTCGCATAAATTTTATTTCCTGCCATTCCTGCAATCAAGAAACCAAGCGGTCCTAGTCGGTAATTGATAGTAACCAGAATGATATTGTGGTCTCTTAATAGATAATCTGGTTTATACATTGCGCCTGTACCCCAGGCAAAAGCCCCACCATGTATGTAAATCATAACTGGTAATTTGGCTTTCTACAAACATTTAAAAATAAATTAGCAAGTAAGGAAATTTTTTATAAATACATATTTATCGAAAAATTAAAATCATATTTCTAACATTAAGCGGTTAAGGTTAAGTATACTATACTCTATAGTAAACAGTTGTTGTTATTTTAATGCTTCATAACTCATAAATTCTGCTATAGAAACTAATGAAGTTTTGAAAGATTATAGAGGATTTTTTTGTCTTTTTTTAAATTAATTTAAAATAATTAGTTCAGAAGTTATAAACAAAAAGGCAAAGTAAAGACATTTTCATCATTTTTGTTTTCAAAAATCATTTTGATAATTTATAATTTCATTTTAAATTAATAAATTTCAACAGTTAATATATTTATATATGGAGAATTTAATCAGCTTTCAGATACATTATAATGTTAATATAAATTGTAATTTATTTGTTACTAATTTAAAACTATCAGTTTTACTTTTCTTCCAATATTTTTTCTTACATTTCAATTAATTTTTCGTAATTAAATGATATTCATAAACTCTACGAGAGTATCTTATCTAATTTTTATAGAAATAGAGAACATCCTTGTCTTTTCGATACTTTTTTAAAAATTAATCTATGTATATTAATTAGTTTAGAAATTATAAAGGGAAATGTAAAATAAGGACATTTTCTTCATTTTTGGTTTTCAAAAACTTGTTGTCACTTTGATGATTTATAACTTATTATTAAATGAATAAATTTGAAAATTTAATATACCAATCGATAGAGAATTTAATCAGCTTTCAGATGCATGTTAATACTATTGGTAGTTTACATGTTACTAATTAAAAACTAAGCAGTTTTACTTTTAAATTAAACTTCTATTAATTTTTAACAATTAAATGATACTCATAACCTCTACGATATATTGTAACCAATTTTTACAGCTTATAGAGAATTTCTTTGTATTTTAGATGCTCTTTTTAAAATTAAATTATAATAATTAGGTCAGAAGTTATGACCGAAAATGTAAAGTAATGACATTTTCTTCATTTTTGGTTTTCAAAAATTTGTTGTCACTTTGATGATTTATAACTTATTGTTGAAATGTCATTATACCAAATTGTACCTACTTGTAATAAATAATAAATACCTGATCTTTTAAAATTGTCAAAGCAGTGGGTGCGTAAATATTCAAATAAAGACAATCTTCATCCCCGTCGACATCTTTATTTCCACTTAGAAGACTAATTTGTGGACATGGAATACTCCCTTTTGCGTTGTCATTAATTACGTCTTTAATTAAAGGTTTAGCTGGTGGTTCGAAACGTAATTCGCCGACTGGGGGTTGGGCGAACGGAATTCCGTAATAAGCCGTGATTGTTTTGCTGTATTCGGTAGCAGTGACAATTGATTTTCCAATATTTATGTTGTTATTTATTGTGTTACTAAAAACATTTCTACTTAGTAAAAAAACACAAGCTAGTATTATCATTTTTTTAAACTTTAGGATGGATAAGGTTTTGCTTATTATGTGCTCAGTTAGAAGAAAACACACGTTTAAACTTTTTGTTCGCAATCAACACATATTCTATTAATCAAATTGCCTTTATATCTGATCGGAAATGCATGCATAAACATGAAATTGCAACTCATAATTGTTCACACGAACATCAATCATAAAAATTGTTACGTTCACACGATAAATATAAATTAGCGATCAGTGTTTGATCTTTGAACGTTCTTACTTTTCCATCTACTGAAACTTAGTTAATTATAAAGATAATAATTATCTATGTGTTGTTAGTTAAGTAGTTAGTACGTAATAGCGATTGCATGATGATAGTACTACAAAATACATTTACCATCTTGTTCAAGTGCTACAGGGCTCTATTATTATGCAATCGACAGTTATAGTTATATCTTTTACTTGGAAAATAAGTACATATTCAATATAATTGATATTTTTCTCTTATCTATACTGTTTGCACATCGTAAAACACTCAATTAACTCGATCTATGAGGCCTTTATAGGTGAAATAGTTGTGCGTTTGAAAATGCCAAATGTTTAATTTATTGTATTTATTTGTAGTTATATAGTAATTATGATTTGTTAAATTTATAGCAATAATTAGGCTATAAGTTTTAAAAAATTAAATCAATAACCCATTATTCTCTGATTAACTGCTTTATTCATAAATGTAGCTTAACTTTACAGAATGCTTAAGCATTACTATAGCAATGTTTAAACCTTATTTAAATATAATTTACATTATGAATAAAGCAGTTAATATTTATAAACATATTTATAATTGAATTTATAGAATTAACGATCTATGGTTTGTACTGCCACAAATCCATTAACTCCGCAACAGCTCTATTGTCTCCGTAAACAGGAATTACTAATTCCTTTAAATGGTTTTTCATGCATTCTTCATCACAGAGTTCATCTGTTGCAGGCCCATTTCTGAATTTATAGCTGTAAAAATTGAAATTGAATTATTAATATTTTGCATTTAAAAGCTTTCTATAATATGTATACATACTTAATATATTGCTTCAGCTGTGTCTTATGCACATCTGTTGCCATATTCTTGAGTAGTTCGAATACATCTTCACCACGTAGAGATTTCACTCCATAAGCCTCTTTGAAGGAATACAATTTGAACCATCGAGGAGAAACATCTTTTCTTAGATTAGCTTCAGTTACATTGAACATATACTGTTCGTAATCCAACAATTCGTAGTTCGCTGAATCTACCTTCAGAACTCTATAATTTGGATTAAGGAAAGAATATGGTGTTAAGCTACCTCCATTATACGCAACTACTCTCAGCGGCTTTCCGTTCTCATCAGGGTGAACAATGAACTCATCATAGTGCGTATGGCCGTTGAAGATACCAGTAACCGTATTCCGATAACGAAGAAGAATTTTGTAATATTGTTTCATCCAAAAACTATACCCCGACGCGTCACCGGAAGGAATGTGAGATAAAATATGTACACTCTCGTGATCCCTCTCAGCATCGTGCAAAACATTTGCAAACCATTGGAGTTGTCCGTAGGTGTCTATGTCTTCGTACATCAACCACCAGTTCAGGGTGTAAGCAACGTTCGAGTTCAGCGCAACTATCCGGAAGCCAGGTTTCACTAGTTTAGTGTAGTAACCTCCAATTTTGATAGTTTTTATACATTCATCATCCAGCCAAGGACCCCAGGTTTCCGCAGCTACGTCGAAGACCCATTTTGTTGACAAATCATTCTCAACGTCATTTGGGGCCCATCTAAGGATGTATTTAAAAGATTTCAATATAATGAAACCGTGATTATATTATCAATAACTTACATATTTAAGGGATGCGGCTCATGGTTTCCCATGATTGGGAACACTGGAATATCACCAAAAATAGATTTGAACTGCCCGTAGACATAACGAAGATCTTTAGTGTTGTTGTATTCATCCGTAGCCCAAATACGATGGCTGATGATGTCGCCAGTGTAGTAAACATAGTCCAATTCATGGTTTTTATTCATTTGTTGTAAACTGTCTTCGAGCAGATACGAGGGAACATCACAGTTTTGATAGTCTGTCCAGAATCCTGCAGCTTCTTCCGGCTCGGTCACAACTCCACTATCAAACTGGCAGCACATGGGATTATCGCACTTTGCGAAAGAACCTTCTAGATAGAGGGGATCGTAATGAATGTCTGTCAGATGAAGGATATTAAAAGCATCGTTACTTCCAAGTTTTGGTTCTCTGGGTACTGTTCTCGCTGGTTTAATTTCAATTTCCCAGCTTACAGGTTGTTTTGCTGTACATCCCGCTGTTTGTAGTAGGTAACGGCAGAGTCTAGAACCATCCAATTCTTTGTTACCAAGAATTATATACATAAGCGAGTCGATATTGAGTTCAATTAGGCCATCACATATATGGTCAGATACAATTTTGAGATTTTTACAAATGTTCTTTGTGAATTTGGCAAGCTGAGTTCTATTGGCACCACTTCTACCACTATTCATGACTGAATTTGAAAAAATTCTGCATGCTGAACACAGTAATGGATTGTTCTTCGTGTAGGTACTATTGGGTAACGTGGAGAAAATTTGTTTGAGGGGGAAAATACCCAATGTTTCTTCAATGTCTTTCGTGAAGATCTCTTTGTGTAGTAATGTGTCTATTCCTCGTTGGAGTTTCATTTTATAAGCTGATATTGGATAATATATACGCAGTTAATATAAAATTCTATAAGTTGTCACTTGTTCTTACCGGTCAAATTTGATACTCCATAAGATTCAATAGTTTCAAGTGCTTCGCACCTACAGGCTAATACCAATATGGCCGTTAGAAACAATCGTTTAGGTAACATTTTGCGGACTAATGAGAATATTGCGATGGCAACTGATTTATACATATGATTATCAGTTGTTTGCCAATTTGTGGAACATGAATTGATTAATGAAACAATGGATATAGGTACTTAAATTATCGACGTAAAGAACGATATGTATCTATCTATCTGGTGTCGCTGATATTGTGTATTTAATCTTTCGTTTTAGGATACGCATATTAATAAGCACATGTATTCAGCCAAGAAAATAATGGTATTGTCTAGTACTAAAAATCTGCCGTTTACTCAACGACCGGTTTTCAGGTGTCATCATTAGGATGACAATGTAAGTGTTAAATAAAGAAGTAGTTCACAATAATTTACAAAAATCATACGAAACAGAGTCAAAGCCAGACATATAAGAATACTTTGGACGATATAGTGACAATATCACAGTTTAAATCAGTACTTGCAATGATCTAGTAAGTGTGCACTCGTGTGGACAAACTCAGAGATAATATACCTGGATTAATTTAATGACATAAACATCTAAAAGATGATATCTGTATTATATAATGAGCATGTCGTGTGGGTAGATTCCACAGACATCTTTACATAAATTGCAATAAGTTAATAAAATGAATCACATATGCCAACAAGAGAGCAACAATGTCAACAAGTTTAGAATACCATTTGTGTTAAACGGATTAAAACAATATTTCAAAATGTTTTTATGAAGTTCACTTCTTGTTTGTTAGTTAGTTAATGAATTAGTTTGTGAGTTTGTATCTTGAGATTTTCTTTCCAAGTAACACTTTCTTTAAGAATAATTCGTTTTCAAAATCCACGCTTTTGTTAATTACAATTACTCCCTTTATTTAGGCCCTCAGTACATATTTCTACATTTTCTAATGGAATAAGAGTATTTACCAGTCTCTACGAATGTATAATCGAGTATTTGGGCCAATTGAAATGGCCGTATTATACGCAATTGGTAGCACAATTGCGACAATTTTGAATCTATTAATCAGACTTCTCTTGATGTCTGTCTGATGTAAGAATAGCAATAACTGTAAACTAGTTTGTATTACTAGCTTGTATTTTTTGAATTTTAATATTATGCGTTGACGTAACCTCAGACTCCAGCGATGTTTTCGATGGATTCCTCGCGAACCAGGGTACTGTACTGTACCTCGGATTGCCAGAAGCTCTGCCGAAAGGATCGCTGGAATATCAGGTTACATCACTATACAATATACATGGATGTTAAATATTCTAAATAAATGTATTTTGAATTCAAATACAAAATTGTATTAGATTTAAAAATCTAAAAACAACGTTTTTATGGGCGTATCTAAAAAGATGAAAATAAAGTGGTCAACTTCTATGTATGCAGCACTCGCATTA
>JAODVP010145513.1:1605-14966 GCA_025400035.1 Tetradonia laticeps
TCTAAACACTGTTGTCCTAAAATCCAATAATAATACCCCGCATCCTGAAACCGACACTCATCAACCGCGTTTTGTGTCAATTGATGAAGGACCTTAAATGCTTCATCTAATCGTCCAGCCTTATGAAATGCTTAAATTAAAGCCACAATATATACCAGTTTATAAAAAGAAAAAAGGGAAACTCGTAATTTACCTCTTTGCGCTTGAACAAACTTATCATTCTCCGCCAACCAATGAGCATACGGGACATACACCAACGCTTTATGCTGCGGCTGAGTTTGTATAATACTAAAAGCCTGTGCCCACTCCTTAGCATTCACATGTAGCGACAACACCGCCGCCGAATCCCCTAATCTTTTATAAATCTCCGCAGCCGCCCCAGACTTGTTCAAACGCTTCAAATGCTCCGCAATTTCAATAAGAGGACCTCGTTCAGCTTTGTCTAATTTTCTTCCAACCTCCACCAATCTAGTTTATACAACAAACCCGATTACCCCACAAACAATAGAAAACATACAACTTACTGATCAGCAGATCCTTGCTCTCCTAAAATCTCAATCGCAGCCTTTGTATCCCCAATAGACAAGTACATATCAACCGCAGCTTTGTATTCATTGATATTCTTGGCCCAATCAGCCTTCTGTCTAATCAAGGATGTATTATCATTGGACCCTAGATAGTCCTGCGCGTGATCAAACATCCTCATATCAGTATACATCGTCAGGGCTTTGTGTTCATGCCCTGCTTTCTGATACAACCGAGCAGCTTCTTTAAACTTGCCTTTGTACGCTAAAATATCCCCGATCATAACATCGTGATTGTTGTCTCCTTTCTTCTGTCTATCCTGCAAGTCCCTGATCAGCTCTAGATACCCATAATCCTGTAATTTAATAAACGCCAATCGACTAATATCGAAATTTAGGTTTTCAAGGGCGTAATGCGCGAGTTCCTCCCAATCTCCTTCAGTTACACCTAAACACGCGACTTTGTGAGCCTCCTCAAACATCTTGTTCTCTATATACTGGTACATGGGACCACTTAGAGGCAAATCCAATGTAGACATAACATTTCCATTCAAACAAAACACTTTGGACCCACTTAACCCTACTACAAACCCCGACAACTTCTGTTTATGTGCGGGGAAGCTTTCTATTTTGATAGAAAGCAAGTTGGGTCCACTAAAGGCCAGCATATCTTCATACTGAGTGTTCCACGAAATGCTATTAGTATTCGGTTCTTGGTAGAGCAGTTCTCCAGTTTTCGTTGAGAAAACTTGACATAACCCTGTTTCATCCACAACTGCAAGTTTCTGCTTTCTTTGGCTGAGGTCCAAACAACGTACGGACCCGGGTACCCGTACCTTCATGATGGGAAACGGGTTATCAAGATGTACCTCCCATACTTGCCCGTTTTTAAGTCCCAGAATCAATCCTTCTTGTTTAGGAGGCCCTCCTATGATTTTGATATAACGAATTGGACTCTCCATCAGCCACTCGCGTTCCGACACTCCTTGGAAGGTCATACTTTGCAAAGTCCTCTCCTGACACACAATCAGATGCTCCCCACAAATGACCAACAAACTACAGTCCAGTTTCTGTGCAATTTTCTCTTTCACTCTATAATGCATGTCGTTGCTGTCATTGGAATACAGTTCATAGATAATTACACGCTCCGGCAATTGCACTGCTAAACGATGCTTGTAAATCGCGATTTTCTTAATTAAATCTCGGCATTTAATGCGCACTTTCTGTTCTGTGAGGAGGTGTTGAATGATCACGTCTGTCATATTCTCCCGAAAGGCGTAACGTTCCTTGTACAAACCATGAATTGTATTGAACACTAGTTGGTAGTATGCGATAGTCCCATCTTGGCATCCGATCACGACAAAATTTTCCTCAGGATGGACAGCACAGCACCACACCCAGGATGATTGTTGGTCCCCTATTGTGCCGAGTTTAATACCGTCTTTTGTGTACATGTTGCATGCTTTATTGCTGCCGCTGATTAGTATAAACTCTCCGTTTGAGAAGTATTTTACTTTTAAAGCATCGAAACCTATGCTACGCTCTTTGCCGATTAGTTTTCCGCCGAGGGTGTAAAATGCTAATGATTTATTCCAGTCTGTTATGCATAGTGTGTCTTGGTCGTTGTTGGATGTACTCCAGGATATTGCCCAGATTGAGGGAGATCCCGGACGGTCAAAACGCCCTTTTTCTTCACCTAACTAATTAGATTTTCTTTTAGTTTCATCTGTTTGGTGCGCATGCGCATTCAGATTTAACACAGTCAGCATAGTTTTTTCCTTGCATAAGTTCGCATATATTCGATTTTATTCAAATTATTTGCATTTTGGGTTATTTGTCATTATTATTACAACGTAATCTACAGCAAATTGCAGCCATATCGAATTTATGCAAAGTTTGCATGTCATTTCGGCCATTTTGACAGGAGTAATTGTCAAAATAACCTCACAACACTAAAATATTTACATAATATTACAAACTCACTTTATTCCTAATAGATATAGCTCCATTGCCCAATGCAAGTGCCAAATACTGTCCATCATTAGTCCAAGAACAAGCATTAATCCGTGAATTAATTTTGTGCTTTTGTACAGATTTCTGTTCTGCACTCCAGAAAGCAAAATCCGTAATGGCACAAGACGCTAACTGATTAGACAAAGGATTGTATGCTACGCATTGAATTGCATCACTGTGGCTATACTTCAGCAAACCCTCAAGTTTGTGGGACCATATTATGACTGTTTTATCAGCACTTCCACTAGCAAATTTCTGTCCATTCTTGGCATAATTGACGCAATAAACTGTATCCTTGTGTCCTTTAAGCGCTTGAATTAACGAACCATCAGTTGTATCATACACTAGAACTCTGTTTCCACTTGCTACAATGAGTTGGCTTCCAGTTGGGTTGAAGCACAAGTCATAAATACTTGAAAAGAAAGACAAATTATTCCAAGTATAAGAACACAATAAAAATTATATTAATCACCATTGCTCTTGTTTATCTGAGTCTTGTATTTTATCTGCCCAGGTTGGAACGGATCTCATGTTTATAAATTGATAAAACTTTCGTTAAATTGCCACTGTTTATTCCATTTTTCGGTTGATAATGAAGAAGTAGCGTTGCTTGGTAACAGATGACCTTGAATTCTTAGAAAGTTACAGTGGTTACAGTTATATGGATTTTATGAATTTTAGAATGACTTATTTTATTTATTTGACATTATCTGTAAGTGTACTGATTTTCGACCTAATTAATCTTGATATTCTTCAGTGTCTCTTCATCTTTAGGATCTTTAGCTGTTTAGCATCTTACATTTATTTACAGGTGTTTACAAGCCGAAGAAACACGAAAATTCACGAAGAGATTGGTTTCATACATTTTACATAATCCTAATAGAAATATTTATAAAAAAATATCAAGTAATATAGTTTCTTATATAATTGACTTAAGTTTACAAACATTTATAAAATATCTCACTAATTTCAAATTACTGTCAGAAAAATATAATTCCAATATAGACCGTTCTGTGCCAGCGGCGCTGTTAACAAATTCGTTAGTTCTTTTTACCGCCGTCTGCACGCCACGCTGGTAGGCAGATGGTAATTCTTATCAATTCCGAAAAATAATTATATCACCCCCAAAATAGATTTATCATTCACCATGGCAAAATTTGATTTAACCACCCGGATGGGACAATACCTGGATAGGCATTTAGTGTTCCCATTGTTGGAGTTCTTGTCGGCCAAAGAGGTGTGTTTTTTGTAGGTTATGTGCATCAATCAAAAGTCACTAACTTTGTCTCTCCACAGATTTACGATGAGAATGAACTGCTTAAAGCAAAATTGGACATTCTTAGCAAGACCAATATGATTGACTACACAATAGACATTAGGAAACAGCTCTATCCTAAGGAGGAAGTACCGGAAACTTTGAAATCGCGTCGCGCTCATGTTGTAGCCCAGTTACAAGAGTTGCACCAGGAAGTGGAGCCTATACTACAGATTATGGGAAATGCCGAGGCTATGAAAAGCATGGAGAATCTGCGTGATTCCAAAGCGCTGATTAACTTCTTATCCAAGGAGTATAATGTAAGTAAAGTGGGAATTTTATGCGGTGAACTAACCAAAATTATTTCTAGTTTGAGATTGGAAAAGTTGAGAGTCTACATAAACTCGCCAAATACAGATATGAGTGTGGAAATTACTCAATTTCAACCTCGTACTTATATTTCTGTATGTTGGTCCTCCCACAAAACGATAAGAACTACTTATCAGTCCTATGGGGGAAACTGGCATCGGAAATTCTCGGCCAGAACTGGGAATCTGCGTTGGAAGACCTCAATAAACTAAGAGAATACATTGATTCAAGCCCTAATCACGGCAACAATCTGCATTTACTGCAACAGAGAACTTGGTTGATTCATTGGTCCTTGTTTGTCTTCTTCAACCACGCTCAAGGCCGCGAATTGATCATCGAAATGTTCTTGTACCGCCCGCATTATCTCAATGCGATTCAGACGATGTGCCCGCACATTTTGCGCTATCTAGCAACAGCAGTAATTATCAACCGCGGGCGTCGCTCAGCGCTCAAGGACCTTGTCAAGGTCATCCAACAGGAAAGCTACACTTACAGGGACCCAATCACTGAGTTTTTGGAGCATCTCTATGTAAATTTCGACTTCGATGGTGCCAGACAGAAGCTTCATGAGTGCCAAACTGTCGTGTTTAACGACTTCTTCCTGATTTCCTGCTTGGATGAGTTTGTGGAGAACGCGCGTCTGATGATTTTCGAGACTTTCTGCCGGATTCATCAGTGTATCAGTATTGGCATGTTGGCTGAGAAGCTCAACATGAACCCCGATGAGGCCGAGTGCTGGATTGTGAACCTGATTCGCAACGCGAGGTTGGATGCGAAGATTGATTCCAAGTTAGGACATGTTGTGATGGGTGCACAACCCTTGAGTCCCTATCAGCAGTTGATTGAGAAGATTGACTCGTTGTCCGTGCGGTCGGAGACGCTTTGCGGATTGATTGAGAGGAAGATTAAAGCTAGGACGGATGTGAGTACATAATTAGAAGTCTAATTACGCGGAATATACTTAAATCTATTCTGTTTGCAGATCCGTTGGGGAAATCAGGAATTTTAAGCAAATTAAGCTTCATTAAAGAAGGAATTTGTATATGAAAAACCAATAAACTTTTATATACAATATTTATTAAGCTCCCTCTTACAATCTACTCAATTTAACATTAAGTATAAAAAAATATAAATAAACTACTCAGGAATATTACTCCTCAATGCTCTGTATTTATTAAGTTCGGTTGGAAATGTTCTACTTAGTTCCAGCAACATATTTGCTTTGAATTTCCTGTACGCGTCGATTTTGCCTTTAACTTGCTCGTTCTTGGCTAGGGCTTTCTCAATACAGTCCTTTGTGTAGAGCTGGGGGTTCCTCCCCTGGTCAATGTAACTAAAATCATTTAAGTTATGTGAAGCTGATGTTATGTGGTGATTTACTTACTCAAACACTTCCAAAGGGACGTGGACATCTTGCACTTGAGTTTTCAGTTTATCCACTTCTTGAAGGCCATGGACTAGTGATTGACTAAAATACACTGGTATCATTTTTAACTCCTATTGAAGCTAGATTTAGTTACGAATGTACGTACAGTTTTTGATTGAGAACATTCTGGCTCTGTGGCTGAAAGTCGCTGACTATAATATGTATTTGTCGTACATTCTCTGCAAATAGTTCGAGTTGGGTTTCTAGGTTTTCTAAAGATGAAGCCATTGCTTTAATCTCGCTAATTACAGAATCACAGAATAAATTTTCCTGTTATTCTACCGTATTTTCTAGATTTGTTCTAGTGCGGCTGGTGCGTTCTAGCCTGCCTAGGCCTCCATAGGTTTGGTTTTTGACAGCTCACTTTTAACTCCATCCTGAAGTGACCTCTACTCTTATAAAATGAACTAAATATTTTAAATTTTTATGTGAACCTGGAAATAAAAATTAATAGAAGTTTAAAATATATTAAAAACAAACTATAATGAAGAAATAAATATTTACGTTGTATTTAATACACCTTTATAGTACATATAAAGATTATATTACTCTAAATATGTATATTAAGAAACTACTTAAGCGACATCTACGTCATAAGTAGATACTACATATTTTCAATTTTGCTAGACACAGTTAAACAAAAACGCGTAGAAATAAAAAACATGTTGCAAAAATATTTGATAAAACTATTATTATGGATACATATATATTAATTGATTAATATACGTTGATTTAATTATTAACATTGATTTGATAAAAATCAGCGACCTCTATTGTGAATCTGGAAAAATCCCTGAGGTCATATCGGTCATATAAAGGTACATAAAGGTTATAATAAACAAACGCCGTACATCACGGCAATCACGTTACTAGCTAAACTTCTCATATTAGTAATATAAAATTTTACTAATTGTAGGTCATAACAATAACAATATGTCCTCTGAACCTTCAAGTAAAGAATCTTCAGCTACAAAAACCCCCATGGTTTACATTTGCGGAGGTAAGCACTTTGAGGTTATTTGTTTACACGAGTTGATAATCACACATAAATGTTGTTTATACTTAATTGTAGCATGTCACAATGAGAATGAGATTCGTCCTCGAGATCCCATCCGTTGCCGTGAATGTGGCTATCGAATTATGTACAAAAAAAGGACAAAGCGATGTAAGTTGTATTTAAAAAACAGATTGAAGTGGAAAGATAAATAATTCTTATAATTTCAGTGATCGTTTTTGATGCAAGGTAAAATGGACTACAATCTAACATCTAAGTTATGTACCTTAATTCAATATTTTATATAAATATGTAAATTTATATAAATAAAGTGTGGAAATTGCAAGTCAATAAAATGTTGAGTAGAGATACGTGCGATTCTAGGGAAAGTAAAGTAATTCCGACTAAATTTGTGCGCTGTATTGATTTTGTACGCGATCGGATAAGATTGAAGGTCAGCGCGCAAGGGCGCAACTTCAGTCCGTGTGGGTCACCGACGACGTGCGTGTTCACACCGACACACACAACCACCTGAGCATCGAAATTCAAGGTCACCGTCGGCCGAAAGGATCAATAAACAGTAGCTAGAGCAGTCGGAGCGGATAAGCTGGGAAGAAGAGAGAGCAACGCTGGCAGAGCATGTGGACCACTGGTTTCACATGCGGACCTACGCGACCCATGATGCCGTCTCGAGCGCTGCGAAAGCACAAGAAACGTAAAGTGGTCCATGCCGACCCACACTCACGAAAACAGTGGGACGCAGTCGAACAATCAACATCGTCATGGCAACATTGGGCAATCAACAAAGTCGGACCAATCAGACACGCATAGCGTAGCAAATAAAACAAAAGAATCACATTTACTACACATCGCACGCATCACACTAAATGTGTTGACGGTGTTGACGCTGTTGACGCGATGTACAGTGTTTAATGTGTTTCATTCAAAACTCAGTCCAAGTTAGATTAATTGATTGTGCGATTTGGATTACATTGATTAGATTACTGATTGTGGATTGAGTAATATCCAGTAATACACTTGTGGTTTTTGACTTGCGAGATTCGGTGAAGTTGGTGAAGCTCCGCGTGCGGGTGTAGCGCGACGTGCGCACTCGCTCACTCGGCTACCTAATTGGCGCAGGCGCCGTGACGTGCTTGCCTGCGTGCCTCCGATTGCCCGCGATCGCCAGACAGCTCCAGACACACACGCCGCACACAAAACAAGTCCCGCGCGCGAGCGCCGCTAGTTATGGCAAATTGTTCGCGTTGAAACGATCGCCAGCACCGCGAGACAGGTGTAAATCGCTGCATCCCGGCCGGGTACACGCGCTCGCAGTGTCTGTACTGAGTGTCAAATGCAGACGGAAGAAATATAGGTGAGTTTCGAACGGCGCGGGTCCGAGCCCGCCAGCCGCTGCGCGTGTGTGAGTGGCGTGGATACAGACAAGTACGCACCACCACTAGCAGTGTTGGCACGGCGCGTAAAAATTCGCTGGCCCGCCAGCCTTGAAATGCTCTTTGGATTTTCGCAACTGCACGAGTTGTGCGACCAGTTCCGAGATGACAACCGCGTTTACGCCGTGTACTGTTATTGCCCTGCCGCGATGCCACTGCTGACTCTTGTTTTGTTTTTGCTTGCGTGGTGAGCGTCCCCGAATTCTAATGCGTAATTATTCGACATGCGCGCCGTTTGAAGCTGGATTGAGGAAAGTTTCGTTACCAAGTGGCGCAATAATTTCCAAGTTATTAATATATTTACTGCTATCAGTCATTGTGTTTACTTTCGTTTGTTTACTTGTTTGCAGATCTCAATAAAATGTCGTTATCAGCGGCAGAAGCCGAAGGGCGCTCGATGCAAGCGCCCGGCATCCAGCAAATCCTGCAGACCGACTTGACAACGCTGTTCCACCGGCAGGGAGTTCATGCTCCGCAGGCTGCGCATTCTGCCATTCAAAACAACTTGCCGCCACCATCGGGTGAGTGAACAAACCGAAACAAAGCTTTTTGTGCGCGGCTGCGTGTAGTGCAGGTCACCCAGGAGATAAATTTAGCATTATTTTCCGCGTGTGATGACGACATCTGCGTCTTATGAAAACATTTCTTGTTCCTGGCTGCCACGCGTGTCCTCATTTCCAAGATTTCGTTTGTTTGATTCGTGGAAATTCGACTCGAATCGTCGAAATTCGTGTGCGCTGCGCTTTGTTTACAACGCTTCACGACGTATTTCGGTGATTGCTTATATGTACCACGCATGCGTGCAGCTGAGACCATCACTACAATATAATTCACAAATAATTAATGTAAACTAATACGTATTAATATGAATGTCACTAACTAGAACACTATTTTCAAATTATACTAACCTAAGTTATTAATCCACGATATTATTAATGACGTTTGACTCGTGCTCGTCGTCAACACCTGCATTTACCAGCCAATCGCATCGAATTGCCGAGAGCGTGCGCACAGTGCAACACTAAGTCGTTCCACGTGCGTCAGAAGGAGACCGCGAGTGAACGTACGTCTGCGCTGCGCTATGCAGTGACGTCATATCCTAGTTTGCAAATGTCCGCCAGTGCTTCGTGAGTGATACAGACAGATTTTGGAATTTTGGTGTGTGTCCAGTGATAGTGTGCTGGTTTTATAAATAAAATGTATCCTCAGCAAGGAGGGCGTAAGTGCATTTGGTTTTCTGAATAGTGTGCGCGCTACCGAGTCGGGATTCTTTTGTTTTACGATCGGAAACTGCATTTGCTGTGTGTTGTGTACAAAACGAGGTTGCATCTATTGTGCCCTGGTAGAACAGGCGGTGATAAAAAATATTTTGCGTCGAGTGTGCTATTTGTGCAATGCTCTGCTTTTGATAGGCGGTGGTCTTATTTTGTTTTGCATTGCGGCCGTAGTTTCCGTGTTTTTATTGTGTGCAACGAGTTTATTTTTGGAATCTGATCTTAACCTAATAGAACTAGGAGTAGAAGGAATAAAATGCAGTGATTAGGTTACGGACCTTCTTGGCGAGGTCAAATTGTCACTGTGTGCTTAGCACTATAATCTATTGAGTGTTAGTTTGCAATATTTTTGTTGCAAGTTATCGCTAGGTAGATTATATTTCGTGATTCATACTAACAACTTTATGACGTCGAATATTTCCCGTGAAATTCTGCTGTTATTGACGTTAATGACGCTCAAGCGAAACTTGTTTTTATTAATAGTCAAGAAGTCAGTGAGCATAGTTGTAATATACATATTTAAGCTTATGTAGTACCGAGTAGGGTGAAATAATTAAATAATAATTAGCAATGGTGCAGTTACATTATTGTGTGCATAAAAATTAATACATATGCGAATACATACCATATGATCTTTATTTAATGGGTTATGAAGCGAATTGTAAGAGGTCAATGACCTCTGACCCCTTTGTCAGCCGCTTAGGTCCCTTTATTGATTTTTGTAAACTAGTGTGAAGACTGAGTACCTGTTGCTCGCATTTTAGTTATCAACTGTTTGTTTTATTACGTAGGCTTGTATAAATTGATTTATTAATGGCCTTTCAGAGTCATGGCAGGCAAGCCCTCCGAGACAAAGTGGCAGCCCCACTACACAAACGACGTTTTCGGATCCGCTGTCCGGCACAGCTACCCCGAGCGGGGCCACCAGCACCACGGTGGCACTCCCGGGGGCTGCGACCGGCGCTCTCACAACAACGGAACCTCCGATTTTCCAATGCCCTCGACGGCCCAACCTCGGTCGCGAAGGCAGGCCCATTGTGCTCAAGGCCAATCACTTTCAAATTACGATGCCACGGGGGTTTGTGCATCACTACGATGTGAATATTCAGCCGGACAAGTGTCCACGAAAGGTAAAAGCTTTGTTATTGGCTCAAATGACCTATAACAGCGTTGTTTTGATATATGTTTTCAATAATTTACGTTATTTGAATCGTTCTGTTCCTCAAAACTCTAGGTAAACCGCGAGATTATAGAAACAATGGTCCACGCATACACAAAAATCTTCGGCACCTTGAAACCCGTCTTCGACGGAAGGAGCAATCTCTACACGCGAGACCCGCTGCCAATCGGTAATGCTCGCGAAGAACTAGAAGTCACGCTCCCTGGAGAAGGCAAGGACCGCCTCTTCCGAGTGTCCATCAAATGGGTGGCACAAGTCTCGCTGTTCGGTCTCGAGGAAGCTCTGGAAGGCCGCACCAGACAAATTCCATACGAAGCCATTTTGGCGTTAGACGTAGTCATGCGACATCTTCCCTCAATGAGCTACACGCCTGTCGGCCGCAGCTTCTTCAGCAGTCCCGAGGGATATTACCATCCCTTGGGCGGCGGGCGAGAGGTCTGGTTCGGCTTCCATCAGTCGGTGCGTCCTAGCCAGTGGAAGATGATGTTGAACATTGACGTATCTGCCACCGCGTTTTACAAAGCGCAACCAGTGATTGAATTTATGTGCGAGGTGCTTGACATTCGGGATATCAACGAGCAGCGTAAGCCGCTGACTGACTCGCAGCGAGTGAAGTTCACCAAGGAGATCAAGGGGTTGAAGATTGAGATTACGCATTGTGGGAGTATGCGGCGGAAGTATAGGGTGTGCAATGTCACGCGACGACCTGCGCAGATGCAGTCGTTCCCTCTGCAGCTAGATAACGGCCAGACCGTGGAATGCACGGTGGCGAAGTATTTTTTGGATAAGTACAAAATGAAGCTGCGTTACCCTCACTTGCCGTGCTTGCAAGTAGGGCAAGAACACAAGCATACTTATCTTCCTTTGGAGGTGTGCAATATTGTTGCTGGGCAGAGGTGTATTAAGAAATTGACGGATATGCAGACGTCGACTATGATTAAAGCTACAGCGAGGTAAACCTTAATTTAATTGTAATACCTATTCAAAAACAGCATTACAATTGTTCGTGTCATTTCAGGTCAGCGCCAGATCGTGAGAGAGAAATAAACAATCTCGTCCGTCGTGCAGACTTTAACAACGACGCGTACGTACAAGAATTCGGCCTCACCATCTCCAACAACATGATGGAGGTGCGAGGTCGAGTGCTACCGCCGCCTAAATTACAATATGGCGGTCGTGTGGCTTCCCTCAGCGGACAGGTGGGCTGGCACGTTAGTTTCAATCTTTGTTTTTTATTTTCTTAGATTAGATTAGACTTAGTTCTTAATCTACGCTCTGCTTGGACGTCTAGTTCCAGCGGGAGTAGAGTTGGTTACGTTTCAGTTAGATTTGTAAGTCAGGAGATGTGGGATATTACAGTTTAGCTAATGTTACAGAGTAAGCAGCAGGCGTTGCCCAACCAAGGCGTGTGGGACATGCGAGGTAAGCAGTTCTTCACTGGCGTGGAGATCCGTGTTTGGGCGATCGCGTGCTTTGCGCCTCAGCGGACAGTTCGTGAGGATTCATTACGGAATTTCACGCAGCAGCTGCAGAAGATTAGTAACGATGCTGGAATGCCGATTTTAGGACAGCCGTGTTTTTGTAAATATGCAACTGGACCAGATCAAGTAAGAACATTTTATTCTAGTTTATGTTTTGCTGGTGATGTGGTGATGAAGTTGTTAGGTTATGTGTTTCTAATGGTTCTATGATTTAATAGGTTGAACCAATGTTTCGGTACTTGAAAAACACATTCCAAGCTTTACAATTGGTCGTCGTGGTTCTGCCTGGGAAGACGCCCGTGTATGCGGAAGTGAAACGCGTCGGTGATACCGTTCTTGGTATGGCAACGCAGTGCGTGCAGGCTAAGAATGTCAACAAGACATCGCCCCAAACTCTCTCAAATCTTTGTCTCAAAATCAACGTTAAGTTGGGTGGTATTAATTCGATTTTGGTACCTTCCATTCGACCTAAGGTAATTACAATTATAACAATTCATATGACATTATAAATATACTGCGTTGTTTTAGATATTTAACGAACCAGTTATTTTCCTCGGCGCGGACGTGACACATCCGCCAGCGGGAGACAACAAAAAGCCATCGATTGCCGCCGTTGTTGGATCCATGGATGCTCATCCATCTCGATATGCAGCTACAGTTAGAGTACAACAACATAGACAGGAAATCATTCAAGAGTTAACATCTATGGTTCGGTTAGTATTCTTTAAAACATATTTATTATTCCGCATTGCTAATATCAATTTCCATTTGTAGAGAACTATTGATAATGTTCTACAAAGCAACTGGCGGCTACAAACCCCATCGCATTATTCTCTACCGCGATGGCGTTTCAGAAGGACAATTCCTGCAATTGCTCCAGCATGAATTAGTTGCAATTCGCGAGGCGTGTATCAAACTAGAGACGGATTACCATCCTGGCATTACGTTTATTGTGGTGCAGAAGAGGCATCACACACGATTGTTCTGCGCGGATAAGAAGGAGCAGAGTGGGAAGAGTGGCAATATTCCCGCTGGAACTACCGTTGATGTGGGCATCACGCATCCTACCGAGTTTGACTTCTATTTGTGCAGTCATCAGGGTATTCAGGTGCGACAATCGTTATAATCGTGTAGGGGTATGTTTATTAATTTACATGGCTTATCTATTAGGGTACGTCTAGACCATCACATTATCACGTGTTGTGGGATGACTCTCATTTGGATTCAGATGAGTTGCAGTGTTTGACTTATCAGTTGTGTCACACGTACGTGCGGTGCACGCGCTCGGTTTCTATACCGGCGCCAGCGTATTATGCTCATTTGGTGGCTTTCCGTGCGAGATATCATCTTGTTGAGAAGGAACATGACAGGTTAGTATACGGTTTTTATTT
>JAODVP010145624.1:2945-17333 GCA_025400035.1 Tetradonia laticeps
TAATACAATCTTTAGAATCTTTAGCATAACCTAACCTTATGTAATGTAATACAACATTACCTAACCAAACCTAAGCTTGCATTAGGAGAAATCCTTGAATTTGGGAAACAATGCTAGCATGGTTTAAGGTGGGTTAAGTTAGACTTCTATTTTATTGATTTATAAAATTCGTAAATTTGGTCGTAGATAACAAACCAAACGATTCTCAACTGAAAAGAAAAACTTAGAAAGTAGTAAAATATTGTTTTGTGCGACGTTACATTGGAATTCCAACTCTGCACACCATAAATCAAAATGTGAAATTTAGACCTAATCTAACTTATTATGGACGATATTACTAAGGAGCTTTACATCGGGGTATACATCATCTAATCAAATCTATCCTGAAAAAATAAAAAATAAACCATACACAGCGCGAAACATTGGAGTTCCACTTGAAAACACCATAAATCAAAATTAGGAGTTTAGCTCCACTTAGCTGGAGGGTTCTACTACACCACACTATAAATCAAATTCAGGAGTTTAGGGCCACTACTTAACTTATGATCGTTTATACATATGTTATACGCAAAATATGGAAAACAGACATTTTGTAGGATGCCTAGGCAATGTATATAATGCCGGGCATCGTTGGGAATTGTGCGGTATAACTTCTTTAATACATACATTGCCTAGGCATAGTATAGAATGCCTATTTGGAAATAGGTAATGTATATCTTCTAAGCTGCTCGAGTCATCTCGAATTATTCCCGCCTGTATTTGAATGCCAATATTCCAATTTCTTAGATTTTCGAAATATGTACCAACATTCTTGACAGCCGTAGATTAAAACTTTGGTGTAATCAGATGTTAATTATTTATAATATACAGGAATGCAGTATGCTGTATCCCTTGCAGGTAATGTACCCAATACCCACCCAACGTTCCTTCAACTAAATAAAACAAATCGAACATCTGCAAGCGAAATGCATTGCAGATAGTTCGTTAGGTATTGTATAGATTTCCTAGGCAATGTATAAACTAGATACGTTCCTTAGCCATTTTGGGCATTGTATATAGTAAAGTGGGAGAACTTGAAATGCCCTTTCAAAAATATTCGTCACCACTTTGTTTTAAGTCTAAAAATTTGAATTTTTTTAGAATAACTAGTTTAACCATCTGACTACATCATATAAAAATTTCAGATTTTTTAATATACAATAAAACCAAACATAATGCACTTTTCCAAAACGTGTTTTTCGTCCTACTTGCCCCATACTATGGGGAATGTGGGACGGGTAGTGGAGTTAGTGGTTCACCCAACTAAATCAGTGTAATTTCAACGAAATCAATGAATTTTTTAATTGATAAAATCAGCATTGTTGAATAATGAGGAACTGTAATATTGCTGTTTATTTATAGCAAAGCATTGAAAAAATATAATATCGAACACTCAAAAAATAGACTTGAAACCTGGAACTACATTGGTCTTTCAAGATCCATAACAATAAGTGCGTTATTATTGCAGTAGCAGAATTCTACGTTGCGCAAATATAATTATTGAGGCTCCGGAATGCATGCATCGTTTTTGTTTATTGTCTATCTATCACAATAATTATCCAAATTCTCTCAAATTTCGTGTGCCGGCATAACAGACCGTTCTGCACGCCTATGAATCAAGCGGGGGAAAAAAACGAAGGATAGATGAGGGGAATATAGGACAGTCGCTATGTCCTACATTGCTCCTATGTCCGCGTTCCCCCATCTTACTCTATATTGCCTAGACATACTATAGAATACCGGGTTTCATACCCTACCTGTAACACATATAACGATTTCGAAAGTCATCAAATCCAATGATTAAAGTGCCTTTAAAATCGTTAGAAGCACGGCCGTCAATCTAATGTAGCAAAAAACGCACAAAGCGGGAATTATAAATATATTAAAGCCACGTTAAAGTCACTTAAACCATTGAATTTGAGGCTTAAAATTACTTCAAAAACCATTATAAAAACACCCGTTGATGTTGGAAATACAAAAACTACGAGTTTGAAATAAATGTCAACATACTACTTATGCTGTAATTCATCTGGGCGGTGATATTTCTTCATATTGTTGGTTTTCATACTCTCATCCTGTTTGCGGTTGGAGAGAAGACTGCTTGCTGGTTGTAGGTTATGTTCACTCGGCCGGAATTCCAGTCCAATGGCATAGTTGAAACTGTGTTTGTGAGCGATACAAGGCGTACAAGTGTTGCGCAACAGTGACACCGGTGACACCCGACGACGACGAGCGGATGCGGCGGACGCGGTAAATCACATTCAAGAAACGTCACCCACGTCCTGCTGCTCCGGCTACTTGCACTTCTACTTGTGCTGCGTATGGCCGACGGTGGCGACACTCATCCAGCAACCGCCATTCTGCCACAGCTACTCACATGTTTATAACCTCCAAAATGTCCAAAGATGTAAAACGTTGAGTATCCTGCAGGCCCATTGCAGGGAACGTCGAAAGTTATAAGCGTGTGTAAAGGTTGTGACGTTGCGAGTTTCTGAGTAGCTCGATGACGACGTACTCATACTTTGCTTGAAGTTGATGTCGGTATGGCAGTAAACTGTACCGACACTAACAATGCATCTAGTCATATCCACTGAATTTGCATAATATAAGATAAGATCCAGTAATTAAATGTGAGGATATTATCGCAAATTGTGGTAAATCCGAATAAATTTTTCCTAGGTTAGGATTTTGTAAGGTGTGAAGTGTACTGAATTCTAGGCACTCTCGGAAAATGTTAGGAAGCATGTTGAAGGGTAGGTTTTTGGAATACTTAATTGGAGCGTAATATTCCAGCGGCACTTGAAACTTCTTCGTTTGCGTGCGCGGGCTTTACAATGAAAAGGTGAATGCAAATGAGTTTCGCAAATTGCGGGGCGTTCGAGGCGGTGGCTTCAGATGAAAATGCTACTTAATGACGAATTCACATACATATTCACAAGTTTGCAGCCATTTCTTCAAATGCGAGAGTTGTGATATATTCACTAAATTCTATTTCTATTAATAAAAGTAAGAAAACTTCGGTCTTCAAAGTCTTCAAACAGGGAAAAAGTTATCTACATATATTGTTACGTATATGCCGGTCGTCGACCCATGATTGAGATAACCATGAGGGTGCGACGCGGTCGACTACTCGACTCTAGTGTCAAGCGTCACCCCTACCACTCTTTCAAGTATAAGAGGGTGTAATTTGTAGGTCGGCAGTCAGTCTATTCTCAATCGACGAAAGAGTAGCACGTACGATAAACGGTAAACTAGTTTCCATAACAAATGCAAACGTTATTTATGTTCGATGAAATTGTATGATTCAAACAATCATCAAAATTACATAGTAATCCCACCTATGTTAGCATTATAATTGCACGTTTCACTCATCACCCTACAAATGTTCACGTAATGCAACAGGAATTTCGTTGAAGCTTTTTCTATTCAATGCGCGTGCATATTAATCCGCCTAATGCATGTATAAATTCGTTCGCAAAATGCGCTGTGACCGCAGGCTTTCGCCGCCAAACAAGTAAAAACAAAATGGCTCACAC
Organism: Tetradonia laticeps; assembly: GCA_025400035.1. Classification (NCBI taxonomy): domain Eukaryota; kingdom Metazoa; phylum Arthropoda; class Insecta; order Coleoptera; family Staphylinidae; genus Tetradonia; species Tetradonia laticeps. Next base: position 6,521 of record JAODVP010145624.1, read on the forward strand.
TCCCGAGAGCCTAACACTTGCATTCATTTTCCTCGCCAGCAGAAAACGCATTTCATTGTGTTCGCATTATAACGCATGGTATTTGGTTGCTTTCGTCGCGAGTTTGGTGGCCGTACGGAATTATTTCGACATTGCACAGCGTTAAAATAATCTGCATTACGTGCTTTACACATATTACATACATTACATTACGTTTTGCTATAGTTACAACATTGTAAATATACATTTGGAATATGCAAGGCAACACATGTAGTTCAAAGTCTGGAATTAGCCAGCTTCATACAAGGCACGTTTCTCGTCAGATTTAAAACAAATATATAAATATATAGATACTAAACGTAAGTTTTTCTCTTAAAAGTGTATATTTCTTACTGTTAGATAATTAATTTGAGAATGGCAACGCTGCAAATTGTAGTAATTTACTAATTTGTGCGCTTAGACTTCTTCGCCACTTTATTCCGTCAGGGATGCTTGGAGCAGAACGAAGCAGGAAAAGTGAAGGGTAACTACCCCTCACTCAGTGCTCATCCCCGAGTCGAGCACATGATCTCGGGCGTCTCGACGATTCCAACAAGTCACCGGGGTGCCTTGATCCTGCAACGATTGCTGGCAACGCTTTCCACTTCATTTCGCACAACGCCTACACTCGCACTCTATGACGCCCTCACCTTATTCTACTATTTCACATTTTGCGCTGGTAATCTCGTCAATTTCACTGTTGTACGCACCCACATTCTTGCAGACTCTTTTTGATGCTGGAGCTGTGTCGAGTAGAGCTCGAGTTACTTTACACAAAGCCGTAAGTAATGTAATTGCTAAATGTACTAATTGGTTCTTTACCAGGAACGTTGAAGCTAGTTTAAATGAAGCTGGGAGTAGGTGGAAGGAAATATTTATACAGAGGATATAAGTGAATTTAGTGTTAATCTTGTACTCTAATTAGGTTTAATACCATATACTGCTGAGTGAGTAGCGCGTGGAAAGGATATAAAGCAGAAGATTGGATGATTTCACCTGCGGTGATTTCATAACCACAATTTTGATTTACTAAGCGTTATCAAATCACCCACAAGTCTTCAAAAATACTAGTTTATGACATAAATACGTCCGAAAAACTGACTGTAATAAAATCAATTGATGTGGTTTGTATCAGATACATCCAAACAACTTTTTTCAAGTTGGCTACGGTAATATTTACATGTTTGCTTTTAATCAATAACCAACTACTTCACCCACCACATGTAACAAAACAGACTATGCGTGTGATGTCGCAATTTGGATATAAACACGGTTTTCCCACGTGTCCATTGTGCGTCGAGTGGAATTTGTTGCTTTAATTAACTCTTCAGTTTGACATACACAAATGGAGCAAACAATTGTACGCGGGGCTTCTGCGTGCACGAATGCAAGGTCCAAGTCAAGCGAGGTCCACCCCCACATAGTCGTATACATTTCCAACCACATCCTTCCATTTCATCCTGAATTGGTTGTGTGCTCACTGCGCATTGCATGTCCCCTGATCTGTGATCAGTGCGAAGTCGCCATCCACGATTGTGATTTGCGGCTGCTGATGAGAATGCCAAACAAGTCGCTGGCGTGTGTGCGTTGGTTTTGCATGCTGGGTGCGGATCGACTGCGGTCACTGTGTTGGTCTAGTTTGTTTAGTTTGCCTGGTGCCGAACGAGGGTTTGTTATCCTTGGTAATGCAAGTCATAATCAAGCTGGTAGCATGCGGAGGTAGCGAAACTCTAGTTGGATAATGCCTGACGGATGAAACCCTCAGCTTTGATGTTTCTGTAGGCCTTCACGGTCCTGTTATCTATGAACCTCCGAGACTTTCGATTTCAACGGGTTCAGCGTTGAAATCAGGTGAATAACACTAACTATTCAAAAACTTCTGTCCATTGATAAAGGCTTTTTGTAATAAGATACAATTATAATTTAGGTCATGAATTCATATATTTTTATAACTATTACTATTATTATATAGATATACTACTTTGCATTCCAAGCAAATTTCACCCCCAATAAATATCAAAGCTTTTGGAAGTGAAATGGAAGCAATTTTTCCACTGTTGATGTTTCATTTGTTGGAACATTGGAACTTTGGTACATTGGTATAATGTAACATTGAAATTCCGTGCGATATGGAATCTTACCGAGATTACAGTACAGCAAATGCAGTGTGTGCCACGTGTCACATCGTGCGGCGCAAGCAAATGGAGAGGAATTGGTATATCTAAACGGGCGTAAAACGACACACGGCTATATAAAATCACATAAAACGTACGAAACCAACCGTGTAGGCACATGAAAAACGAGAGGTGATGTTTGATACCATTTTACGGTTTATGTTATCATTTGCAATCAGTTTGTTACATTTATATTTTGAAAGCATTCGCTTCATTTAATTTAGAATTATATACATTGAAGTCCAGGGGGAAGGAGAAAATTCTTAACTACGTAAACAAAATTGTATACTTGGTACCAAGTCATGTGATAAATTGGGACTGGGGGCGAGGGGAAAGTAGGGAGATAAGTAATATTTCTGGAATCAATAAAATCTTATCCAATTACGTGATATGATGGATGGGCCAAGTTAAAAGTAGATGTCTACTTATTTACTGGCCTTACTTCAGGTTGTACATGCGCAAGTTATACGTACTCATGTGAAACTTGGAACTTTCAATTATTGGACGAGGAAGTAGTACCACCAATGTGAATAAACTTTACACAGAGCATAACTAACTATATACTGGTGATTCAGTTTTGTAAATTTGTTTCCTCCACATTAAATTTCATCTATTTAAATAGTATGATTTTTTTTGGTTTAAAAAAACTTGAATGTTTTCCTTTTTATATAGATAGTCATTTATTATTATACATTATTCTAGATTCTAGGGTTGAAACATGAATGCGTTATTATCAACTGATAGTGTAAAGGACCGTAATGAAAAGTTAGGATATCTCGCTAAAACCTCGAAAATGCGATTATATAGGTATCTTCGGTACCTTTTGCTGCTGATGACATTTGCTTACAACTGTTATCTTCATAAAAATAGTATTAAACACGGTTGCTCATTCGTAAATAGCGAACGAATCGATTGTAATAAACGCAATTGTCAACTCGCATGAGACTTTTATCACTTTGTATCCGGGGACTGATAAAAAGTATTTATTCCAACGTGAATCACTCCATTTCTACTCACTACTGATGGAAAATATAAGGGTCGTTATTATACAGCAGTTAACTGCAGTCGGAAAATTCATATTTTCTCATAAATTGCTAGAAATAAAATAGTTCATGATCATTCTTTGGAAGCGAAACATCCTGTTCCTAATTCAAGTAGAAGTAGAATTTAAAATTGCCATTAATATTAGGAATTTTTTCGAATTTTCGAAATAATGCGTCAGAAAATTCAGATTTTCCCACAAACTGCAATTAACAAGAGGAAGAGTTGCTCTTTAGATTTACGATATGTATATACGCGTTCTTATATTAATTAGAAGTAGCCTAAAGACTATGTCAAAGTTAAACAATTTTTGTGATTCGGAATCACACTTCGAAGAATCGCTATTTTCCGGCGAACCTCAAATAAAATTGGCCTAAAATTACTAAGGTTAGGCTGCTTCGGAAAATCTTGATTTTTTTGCGAACCGTTAAATATTCAATTGTGTATGACGTCTCATATGAAATAAGAAGAGTTGCTCTTTTTTCCATGATTTCCATGATTTCGAACACAAAGAGTTGCTCTTTCGATCTGTTTTATTTTTCTGTTCCTAAATTAATTGTCACCAAAGTTAGGCTATTTTTCAAATTCCGCAAAACACGCTTCGGAAAATTTTGATTTTCTAGTGAACTGTTAAATATGCAATTATGTATTATATCTCATATTAAAGAAGAAGAGTTGCTCTTTTGACTTCTAACATTTCTATGTTCCTAATTCACTTAAAAGTCGTCTAAAAACGATACCAAAATTATGTATTTTTACGATATTTGTGAATCACGTGTCGGAAAATATCGATTTTCTCGCAAACTGCTAGACATAAAGTAGCCGCTGACATCTCAGTTGGAAGAGGAAGAGTTGGTCTTTTGATTTGTGATATATACGGGTTCTTAAATTAGAAGTGACCTGAAAATGATGCTGGTTAAACAATATTTGGGATTCCGCAAATTCCACATCGAAAAATCGCGATTTATCCGCGAATCGCAGATGAAATTGTGCCTGATATGTATCTTTTTTGAAACACGAAGAGTTGCTCTTACGATCTAATATACTTTCGCATTCTTAAATTAATTAGAAGTGACCTAAAATTACTAAAGTAAGGCTACTTTTCAAAAAATTCTACTTCCCAAAATCTTGATTTTTTCATGAACCGTTAAATAGAGTTGTTCTTTCGACTTTTAATATTTTCGCGTTCCTAGTTCAATTAAAAGTCGTTTAAAAACGACACCAAAATCATTCAGTTTTACGATTTTTGTGAATCACGCGTCGAAATTTTCTCACAAACTGCTAGGGATAAAGTAACATCTCATTTGGAAGAGGAATAGTTGCTCTTTCGATCTGTTATATTGTCGTTTTCCTAACTTAATAAGAACTGGTCTAAAATCTTCACCAAAGTTTGGCCATTTTTCAAATTCCACGAATCACGCTTCGGAAAAAACGGATTTTCTCGGGAATTGGAGATGATATTGCGCACTACATGTCGTTTGAAGGAAGAAGAGTTGCTCTTTTAAATTTTAATATTTTTGCGTTCCTAATTTATTTAGAAGTCTTCTAAAATAGCCTCAAAAAATGTTTATATACATCTTGCAATCGTAGATATTTTCTAATTCGAAGACTTACTTTTCTGACATAATAAAACAATCAATGCTGGACATTATAAAACTTTAATGAATTTAATCACAGTTTCAAATTCGTTTGTAATCATTTTATTTTTCGCCATCAAATGTTTTTCCTCCCGGAAACTTGTCATATAATCGCCATAGGAAAATCGGAAAAACTGGTACTGTGTATGAGTGTGAACTATGCACCACTTTCGAACGATTTATAACGCATCGAAAAATGCTATAAAAACTTGCGTTAACAACTTTAATTTGTTACTCGTCCGATATATAGCAATGCGAGTGTTTCAATCAAATTATGATTTTATTATTTCACGAATTAATCACATGTGAGATTGAAATTACATTCCAGAATATTTAATTTTTTGTTTGGTCCCAAGATACTAATTGTAAGTATAAATCGTTACTAAATGGATTATAATTCAAGTTGGTAATAGTAATAAATTTATGCGTTGAACATTTCAATTTGTGCCTTAACTCATGCAACATATTAAAACATCTTGGAATTGCTTAAGTATCTGCTAGGAGCTTGTAGCATGTAGGAATATTTCGAAACATTTTGCACCTTTGAATTAGTTCCATCTCCTACGAGCGGCTTGTGCTTTTGCTAAAAAGATGAGTGCAGGAGAGAAACGAAGTAAAGTGGCGAAGCAGTGGCAAGCCAAACGCATAAAACGGTATTAAAGTCATCCCGTTTAATATTTATTGCGTCTTGAAGGGCTCGAAATAGGCAACTCGGCGCTATTAATCTGGATAGGTAATGTCTATCCGGGGATTAAGACTAACACTAAGACTTCCACTGCGGTGGAGCTGGACCTACGGTTGGAATATGCATATATTCTTAAACAAACATTAATATTCAGAAAACGAATTTAGCAAAATCCCTTATGTATCTCCTGAGATATACTAATGCAGCTTAAAAACTGACTTTTATATTTCTCTAGCTTTAAAATCCTTAACCGTATCCTTGATTTTGTTAGAATTTACCTCTGTAATTCAATAATATAGACGTATTAACGTCGAAAGGGACAACTTAAACAAATAGCATCTAGTTAAGATACCATCGGCAGGCATAGACAAAAACGTCTTCCTGTCATTACCGCCCCCGAGTGAATATCTCATCGCCCCATGGTCGGCCAACCTGCCGCATGCAGCCGGTCCGCAGAAAATGAATCGCGCATTGTAGTATCTGCCACTCGCATGATTATAAACTGTGCGACGTCCGTAATTTACGGCAGGTAGCGCAGTGATAATTAAATATAATAAATTTCGGTCCGCTTGCATGCAACCTGCAGGTTGGTGGCATCTGCATCACCACTTCCTCGGCTTGCAAATCCGCTGCGAGTCTCACAAAACACCAGCGAACTTTGTAGCAACTCATGCACGTGGCTTCAGTCAGCGTCGGCCTATTGTGTTTTCTATTAATTATAAAGTTTTCCTTGTCCACATTTGCGTCGCCGGTATATACACTAAGCGTGTGCGTTTATCATAGGTAGAATTAATGCGGACGTCATGCGAATGCTAAAGTTAATTTGTAGGTAGCGAATTGTAACTTGGTTTGGGTTGTGGTAGCTGAAGATTTAGGGGAAGAAGGCGACAGTGCCAGTGGAAGAAACTCTGCTTCTGTTATAAATCATTCGGTATCTGGGTTTTCCAAGGCTTAAGTAAAAGGCTCAGAGTGGGCGATAATAAATTTTCATGTAAAATCAAACACCCGGCCGGGTAACATTGAAAGTTAAGAGTTAAACAATTAATAACAATATTATTAATTTGTTATACATATTTCAAATAGTCTTATTTAATTATATTGTAAGAATATACCTACCTAGCTTCTTATAACTTAGAATTTACAGTGATTCTAGAATCAATATCTTAGTCGACATCTGTTGCCGCCGCCTGCAACTAACCGCCCCAACCGTCCCAAATTACCGCTCCGCATTGCTTCGAAATATTTTAAGTTTTATTTATATGTACGTAGACGTCTATATCTTATTGTATTTATTTTTAGTTTTCTGATGGATATTTAGTGCAGTTTTATAGTCCAGTATTTAGTAATTGCAAATTTAGCACGTTATTACATTTTAATAAATTATCCAATTAATGAATTGCATAATGCAGATATTAATTATTCAAATTTAATTAAAACACGGTTATTGTAGTATTCACGTATTGTAATAATGCATAATTAGATTATAATTACGATACGGTTAACTAACGAAACATCCGAACGTTCTGCAAAACAATTTTAATCATTTATAATTAGGCAAATAACAGTATTCTGAGAAATTACCAAACTAGTATTGCTAGTTTATATCGGGTAACATCTTATTTGCTTATTCAAATTACGTTAAAACTAATTCGGAGAGAGTTTGACTTGTTTTCGAATTGCTTTGAATATTTTGAATATCTTGAACATATGTCGACTCCCTCGCAAATTCTAATTAATTTAGTTTCCTCAATGTTAATTGCACGTGGTTGGCATTTCATGTTCATCGTGCTTCTAGAACAGGGGTTTCCAACGAGCTGCCCGCTAAAGTTTTGTGGCTTGTGAAACTTTTGATAAGCTTATTTTAATCAATAAATATAAAATAACGAATTATTAAATTGCCCTAAGTTTTCAAGTTAAGCCTTAAAGTCTTGAAAGGCTTCAATTTTGTTCCGAAACATTTACTTACTGCTTTTAACTTTGTTAAAACATAATTTAGACAAATGATGTATGATAATCTTCGGGAAAGTACCAACAATGTTTGTCTAAACCAGACTTATTTATATAATATCTAAAAATGCCTAAACATATTTATAAACGTGTAAAAATGTCTGAATATCTTAAAGATATTTTAAAGTGTATATCTAAAAATGTTGAAAAATATTTTTAAAATTCTGAAACTGTTTTAATTTGTCAAAAAATGCCCAAAATGTCTGAAAATTAATACGTAATTTAATATAAATTCAAATTTATATTTAAAGTGTCCAAGAATGTCTAAATCTGTCCAAAAATGCCTAAAATGTCTGAAAACCTAACTTTAAAGTGGAGGAACTCTACAGTTAAGTTAAATTATGTGACTTTATATGAAACTGGATATGTATACAGGGTGAGTCAGAACTCTACCAACAAACTTCTAGAGGAAGATCAGGGAATTTTTCTGAGTATTCCGATTCCAGGAATCTATGGCTACATGTTAAAGTTGTTTTCTACCGACAAACTGTTAGAGGTTGATCAGGGATATTCCCTGAACTAATTGTTATCAGAAATGTATAGCTCCCCGTGACCGCGTTTTTTATTTTTTTAAATCAATATTTTGAAAATATTTGGCGATGAGCAAAGTCTCCCTTTTGAAAGTATAACAGATTCCGTATTTTGGTGTCTATGGACAATTCCATTATGTTATACGTAAAATATTGCATGTTTATAATATTAGGAGATAATTAAAATTAATCGAAATAAGTTACATTGCTTGCAACTTTGGTGAAATTAACATGTATAATTTATCATTTTAAACTTATATCGATGAATGAGTGTTTTATTAGCACGTGGGTAACAGCTAATTATTATTATTATAAATCAATACAAATAAGATAGAACCAGCAGCAACTGAATTGTGAGTGTGAAAGAAATTCTAGGACGTGTGGGCAGTACTCGTAAAATGTAGATGATATATGAAAGGACGTCCTAAAATATGAGAATCTGTGATTTACTACAATTTTTTGCAGTTCATACCTAGTTTCCGAGGCAAAGGAACAAAAACACACTGTTATAATCAACGCCCTACATCTAGCTTTTTCATGGGAGGAATACTCAGAGTATAAAAATTGGTTTGAACGAAAAAGTTCGTGAAAACTATGAATGAAAGCAAAATTTTTGTTTTTGTTACATAATGAAAATTATGATAGTTGGAGAAGTGATTATTGAGCTGATAAAGCTGCCAATACTCTTTTATATCTTCATTGTGAAGCAAAATTAATACAATTTATGTTCTGGGACTTGCTTCTCTCCCGAGTCGGAGCATAGGACTATATCATTTAAATACATATCACTCGTTCATTTCTTCGCTTCTTCATTTACTCACTTCTGCATTCCACTTGTTTGTTTTCGTTCAACAAGAGTTCATCGACTGCCGGTCTCGTATAAATTTATGATGCGAAATGCTTTCAAGTTTCGGCAGCGCGAATTGAGTTATTGTTTGCAGCTGAAGACGCACGGCGAACGCGGATTATGAATGCGAGTCCGACTACATTTCCTCGTTTTGACGAGACAGCGAGGTGCAATTGGTGCTTATATTCATCTGATTGTGACTTGAGTTGTGAGCAGCAGATGCGGACTTTTCTATGTTTGTGTTAGAATAAGTTCAGAGAAGGCAAACTTACAAATGATGACTTCATCATTTTGATAGAGATTGTTAAATTGTTCAAGTCAGGAAAGATTCGATTCCGAACTTTGTTTTATGGAAACTTTGGTGTAGTTAACTAACTGAAGTACAAACGACTAAATACTCGTTTGTTCTTGTAATTTTCGAACTTTTATTTCATGGAAGTTCCAACAATTGTATTAAATTGCGTGAATTAATTTCACAGTATTAGGTCGAAAATGTTGTAATAATTCATATAGATATTGTTACTTTCGGTAATATGATTTTTGATCGGCCAAGGCCAATTAGAAAGTGCTTGCTTCTTTTTCGATTTAATAATCTTTGTGGGTCAAGCTTTTTAGGTGTTTTATAATATTTTAGTAATGCTAACATCGAAAATTTAGCATTTTGAAACCCTAAGAGGCCCTAAGTCTGCCGAATTAAATTATAACTAATTCGATAGGAGTTATCGAGATTTTAGAATATTTTGGCAGTATGTTTGCTTCCAAAGTTCTTACTTGTCTCTGTCAAATTAATAATTTATTCAGCAGGTTGTTCAGGCTCTTGGAACAGTTTGGTTCTTAACATCTAAAAGTTAGCATTTTGATAACATTCTGTGACGTCCCAAATCTGACGAATTGTGTTATAACTAATTCGTCAAGCTTATTAGGTGTCTTGGAATACTTCGGTAATGCTAACGTCTAAAATTCAGTATTCGAATTAAGTTATTACTAATTCGATAAGAGTTTTAGTGGCTTTAGAACTTTTCGGGAATATTAATGTATTTGCTTCCAGATTTCGTACGTATCTCCACCAAATTAATAATTTATTCGTCAAGCTTTTTATGTTCTTAAAATATTCGGGTAATGTTAACAACTAAAATGTTGTATTTTTATAATATTCGGGGACGCCCCAAGCTTGTCAAATTAAGTCCTCACTAATTCGTCAAGCTGTTTCGGTGTTTTGGAATATTTCGCTAATGCTAAAATCTAAAATTTAGCATTATTATAATTTTCGGAGATGTCCTAAGTCTCCCGAATTAAATTATAACTAATTAAATAGGAGTATTAGGGATTTTGGAACATTTCCACAATATTAATGTGTTTGCTTGCAGATTTCTCACGTGTCCTTACAAATTAATAATTTATTTATCGAGGTTTTAACTTCTAGAAACATTTTGGTAATGCTAACATCTAAAATTTAGTATTTTTATAACATTCGGTAATGTCCCAAGTCTGCCGAATTTAGCCGAACTAATAATTCGTTAAGATCTTTAGGTTTCCTCAGATATTTCGGGAATCATAATATTCAGAATTTTTGGAGGGTGGTTTTAATGTTCAGCAATATTAATTTGTTTAATTAATTTTTTTTTAGTTTTCTTACATGTCTCTATCAAAGTAATAATTTATTCGTCAAGCTTTTCAGGTTATTTAAACATTCCGGTAATTTTAACATCTAAAATCTATTTTCATTATGCTGACGTCCCAAGTCTGCCGAATTAAGTTAAAACTAATTCGTCAAGCTATTTAGATGTTTTGGAACATTTCGGTAATGCTAACATCGAAAATTTAGAGTTTTCATAATATTTGGAGATGCCCCAATTCTAGAAATAAGTTATAAC
>JAODVP010145735.1:0-13769 GCA_025400035.1 Tetradonia laticeps
CTAATATTTTCCGAGAAAAGCGGGAAAATAATTTTGGGAAATTTTGGAGTGGGTCACGGAAAAATTTGAAACTTACAGAACTGATGTAGATAGACCTGAGGAAGTTATTAGTGAAGTTATTTTTTCGTTATCACTTAAATTGTTCGAGTTCTTCAAGATTTTCGGAAAATGATAAATTTCGGAAAAATCAATTTTTTAAACAATATAATACGTCAAAAAATGCGTAGTTCTTTAATCAAATGAGAATAAATATAAAAAACGAAAAATCTTAAAAGACGTAAACTTTCTTAGGAACAATTAGAAAAGAAATTCGGTACATTCAAATTGTGAATAGTATTAAGCAAACAGGCATAGTTTTAAAAATCCGCGCGACGATTGAAACCATTGAGTCGATTGACCATTGCAGACGATAAGCCTATCACCGGAGAAGTGCAGTCTGTGCAACCAACATGGTAACATTAATCATGTTGTTTGCAAGCAGAGCCAACAACCGATAACAGACGAGTAGGCAACTCGTCCGCCGCCGCACCGACCGCCCATTTGAAGCGGAGAAAGTGCATTCAAAAAGTGAGGGCAAATCAAGGCGAATGAATAAACATAAGATTAGTTTCTTAGCAGCAATCAATCAAATTGGACGATCAGTCAAGAGTATAATCGACAGTTCAAAACTTCTCTTTGAGTTCCCTTGCGAATTGTTCAACAACATTAAAGTAACTTTAAAGTACAAGAATCAAAGTCAACATAAATTATTAAACTAACTTAAATTCAAACTAACATTGTAATTAAAGTATAAAATATAGAAATATAGAAAAAAATGTCGAAGTTCTTAAGGACAATCATGTGGAGGCCAGCTAATAACGGAATGCATAAAAGTAAGTTTTATATTCATATTCATTAATATAATGCATTAATATAATCTTTATTGGGACTTTAATTAATATATTTATTAGTACTTGTTTTATTTCATACTATACCGATTAGTTTTTCTCTGCATCAGCGTAATTAGAATAAATTTATAACATAAAGCAAAATATTTACTCATTAATTCGTAGATTCGCTCCTAGAAACTGTAATAACCGAGGTTATCCTTAAGAACAAGATAATTTCTGACAATAATTCTTTCAAAATAACTGTTGACTAGAGATAGACTATTAATTATTTCATAACAGCGACGTTAGGTCATATCATTACCCACATCCTACTCTATTATTAAGTTCCCCTCAAGGCGATTTAGAGCAAAAAAAATGCAAATAATCCCTCGGTGCAAGACATTGAAACCATTGCATCAGCTTGTTCCACTTTCCGCGACTTCGCTTTCCTTCTGCGCGCTTTTCGCCTTTTGCGGAGCTAACTGCGCCATTTCTCAGAAGATGCGCACATGTTGTAATCCTGCGGCGATTCATAACAAATAATATCAACAAACCACACGCGCCTAACACGCGTCCGTCGCGACGGCGGCGCGTAGTGATAAGAAGAGACGGCGTGTGCAGTGATAACGCGCAATTAAGGCCATCGGCCATCGGAAGCAATGACGCACTCGTTTCTCCCAATTATAAATCGTCTAACATCCCACGATTATTACATATTCGCAACGATAACTCTTCTGTAATCTAAATTACAGAATTATCAGAGGAGGGATTAAACCATGACATGGAAAATAAGCGCCGGAATGGCAAGAACGGAAAGAAGATCGCATTAGAGGAAGATTTTTCTTGTGATGGTTATGAAGAGGACGAAATTGTGAGTTTCCAAGTGAAGTACCTTGGATCCGTCGTGGTGGAGAAGCTAAACGAAGGAGAGAATATCAGCGAACAAGCAGTGAAAACAATATTGACTAATTTCAAATCTCAGAAGCAAGAGAAGACTCCAAAAGCAGAGAAAGTCATTAAGAAGCAGAAAAATGATGAGACTAAAAAGAGGAAGAAGTCTAGCAAATCTGTTGACTTAACTATCTCTCCCAAAGGACTATGCTTAATACAACCTGATCAAGGGGTTGATATGCTCAAAATCTCCATCTACAGGTAACTTTTTTAAAGTTCAGTGAGAAATTAAGAATTATATCGATTATCTCTTATAGAATTTCGAACTGTCGAACCCATCAGCAAAGAATCGTGTCTTTCTTGGCTACAGACGCCCTGGAGACAACCGAATGTCACGCTTTCCTCTGTAAAGACCGGAAAAGCGCGGAAAATGTTGCATTGGCTATGGCCAGAGCTTTCCATGTGGCTTACGAGCAGTGGTCCAATGTAGCGCCGCTTATTTTAGAAAACATCGAGACTCCAGTCGTCCATTCAAGACCAACTGCGCTTATTGTTGATCAATCTGACGCACACAACGAAATCGCTGACTTGTTGATTACTTTCGATGAGAGTCAGCAGAGCAGCGCGTTATGTGACGAGTTTGTTGACGACACTGAAGAGCGCAAGTTTTCCATCGGGGGAAATACTTGGGTCAGTTTTGAAGAGACCCAAGGTGTTGATTTACTTAGTTAGCTCTCATGTTCTTCACCTAGTTGAATAAGTGCACTTATCATTATACTCTTATTATAGGCAAGTTGTAAATTTCGTTCTTATTACTTAATAAAGATGTTCGTAATCTAAACTATTAGAAAAAAACATTTTTTGCAACGGTTAAAATTAATTCTCGCCAGACGTGTTTCCGTAGAGTGGGAAGAAGACGTTTTATATTAAATTATCTAAATAAAATTCCTATAATAACACATTGAGTTCACAAACAGTTTATCTATGTGAAAGTAAACTTGTTTGTATACTTTAAATTATTTTGTTTTCATTAAAAACAAACGCGTTGCACAAACAAACGTCAGCATTATTTTCAACTTTCCAGTAAAGTCATAATAAACACTCGATTTTCAGAATACAATTACGCAGACGTTGATGAAATGAGATGCGCAACTGGAAATTCTAGAAACATAACTTTGCTTACATTTAGAGTAGATTCGTACATGCGAGCAATTTATCACACTTCCAGCAGCTGAAAGAGTTTATTTTTGACGGGCGGAGCTAAACATAGAGCCATATATAAAGTTGTGAAATATGAAAAATTGAACTATATTCAGGTCAAAACAGATTGTTTAAATTTGATTAGAATATGTATTTGATTATCACCAGCAAGTTCAACGACTTGTAAAAGTTACACCGTGAGATTTTATGTGTGTGCCTTATTGTATCAAGTTTTTATGGAGAAATTTGTTTGTTTACGGTTAGAAAAAGGGTCTCAGTTTTCGATTCAACAGGGTCTGGTGTTGTCCAAACATGATTTTTATGTTTGGGAAGGTTCCAAAAAATGTTTTATCGAACTGTACGAAGAAAGCGTTGAAATGTTGAATAAAAATTTCTTTGAGGTAAACACGTGGTGCCTTGTTCCCATCTTGGAACAAGAGATCACTTTTTCGTTTCAAGAAGAGCTAGTGTTACCTAAACAAGATTTTAAATTTATAATAGACTTATATAAATTTAATAAATCTAAATGTGAGATTTTATGTCTGCCTTTCATTTTTACTTATTTGAATCAGGTTTCTATGGAGAACTTTGTTAGTTTACGGTTAGATAACGGGTCTTAGTTTTCGATTCAACAGGGTCTGGTGTTGTCCAAACAAGATTTATATCTTTGGGAAGTTTCCAAAAAACGTTTTGTCGAACTGTACGAAGAAAGCGTTGAAATTTTGAATAAAAATTTATTTGAGGTAAACACGTGGTGCCTTGTTCAAATTAGTTAGATTACAAAACGGGTCTCAGTTTTCGAACAGGGTCTGGTATAGCCTAAATAAGATTTGTAAGCTCCGGAAGTTTCCAAAAAATGTGTTTATCGACATGTAAGAAAAAAGCATAGCGGCTTAGAATTAAAATTTATTTGAGGTAAACACGTGGTGACTTGTTCTTTAAACTCTGGAAGAAGACACCACGTGTTTATCTCCCTAATATAACTTAATTTGTGATATCGAAAGGTAAAAATGAAAGGCGCTAATATATTCAGCACAATTTTTAGTCTCCAATCCGATCCAATGGAAATGAAGTCTTTTTTTAATGAAATCATAAATGAAAAACATCACATTAGTTCTCGTACAACAAATTACAATGCTTTTTTAACGTTTGGTTCGAATGTCCCGTCCTTATCAATTCCGAATGTTGATTGAGTGTTTGAATGCAACTTTGATGCAGAAAAGGATGAATTTGTTTTTGGAAAACAATTTATTGACATTCAACATAAATTAACGGTGGCGGTGCTACTTTCGCTACAATCAATTAAACCTAATCGTATCGTATCATCTAAAATTGTCTAGAATGCATTGTATAAGTAAGTAAGTTTGTCTTTATGTCCACGTAAACGCCTTCGTGTCCACACAAAGAAACCACAACGTAAACAACGAACATAAATATTAAGTAACGATAACACAAAAACCAAAATTGACTCTTTCCAGCTCACTAATTGACCCTTTTTGCTTGCAATCTCAATCCTGTCGCGTCACCGAGCGCCTACTCAATCGTGTCTTAGATTTAAGTTTTGAACTATCAAATAGTTTACAATTTGCAACTGTTCTTTAATTATTCATTATTATTAAAGGTTTATGTTAAGTCCCCTGCTGCGTGGCGGTCATCGCTGACACGTTCGATTAATTTTTAATAAATTACTATTACGTCAGTTTCTTGTACATGTCCTCCAGTTGGGGAGTGAAGTAGGACTTGATTTGTGGCCGCTTCGATTTCAGCGTCGGCGTCAGCAGTCCGTTTTGCACGCTGAACGGGTCTGGGTGCAAATAAATGTCTTTCACCTGCAACAACACAGTCTTTATTTAATATTGTATAATATAAGAATCTTTCTGTTTCAATAACAAAAAATGCGAAATGTTTTGCGTTCATTTTTCCGAAAACGAATGTTTTTATCCATTTAAACTGTATATCATTCAAAAGTCGAAGCAAATAATGGGGTGGAGTTATACTATTTCCTGTTCTTTGAATCGCGCTTTGAACAACCAATCAAATTGCAGTTAAAACGAGGCATACGTGATACGTGTGTCACAATTATTCTTCTATATAGATTCACGTTCATAAGTGATTTGCACTTTTAGCTGTGTTTTAGTGTAATTAAGAATTCAAAACGTCAAATGAAAAAATTATAGAGACCTGGACTCGAACTAATGAGTTACCGACTCTAAAAAACTACCATACCATAAGACAAATGTCTTTATAAGTGATTTAAATTAGATCCAAAAGACTTCAATCCCCGAATAATTGGGTGGAGCTATACTATATCGTGTTCTTTGAATCGCGGTTCGAAGAACCACTCAAATTGAAAATTAAAACGAGGTGTACTTAGTGTGTGTCCTCATTATTCTTCTATAAAGATTTAAATTAGATTCAACTTACTTGTTCAAAGGACTTCAGTCCACATTCCTTCCCCCAGGAAATCATATCATCAATCATGAGTTGTTTCACCTCGGGATGTGCACACAATACGCTAAGCGTTCCTGGTATGCCATTTTCCTGAGCCCAACACTTGATCACATCAACGTCGGGTACGACGATAGCCACGATACAACTCTACACAATATAAATAACAAATTATTATTATACATCACTTAATTGTTGACGTTTAGTACTAACTACTGACCTTTAGTGATTCTCCATGTACAAAAACTTGATGTACATACTGCGACCGGATGTAGATGTTCTCAATCTTTTCCGGAACGATGTACTCTCCTTGTGAGAGCTTGAAGATGTGCTTCCTTCGGTCAATGATCTTCAAACAGCCGTTCGGCATCCACATCCCTACATCGCCGGTGTGATGCCAACCACCCTCATCGATGGTTTCTTGAGTACGCTCAGCATCCTTGTAATAACCAGTGAAGACATTGCTTCCTTTGACGCAGATCTCGCCCTGGTTATTACGCGCCCAGTATTCCATTTCAGGCACGTCAACGAGCTTGACGCAGCAGCACGCAACCGGGGGCCCAACATGGCCAGGCGTGTGATCTCCTTGTACAGTTAGTGTGATGGGTGCACAGCATTCCGTCTGGCCATAGCCTTCAATAACAAGACACCCCAGAGCACACCGTGTGAAGGTAAGAACATTCTCGGCAAGTGGTGCGGATCCCACCAACATCATACGTAGTCGGCCACCCATACCTTCTTGCACTTTGCGGAATACCAGCATGTCCCAGAAGCTATTCCTTCGAATGATTCCTCGCTTTAATTCATTCTCCTTGGTACTCATCGCCATGTTAAATAGCATTTTCTTTACAAACGAGCGGTTGATCTCTCCCTGGATCTTATCGTAGATCCTATTGAGCAGGCGTGGCACTGCTGGTGTCACTGTTGGCTTAAGGGCTTTCATATCATCTGACAAACGGCGTATATCACCGCTGTAGAAACCCACAGCGCCTCCTTCCATATAACACGAATTCTAAAAATACATTCTAGTGTTAAGCAAGGGAAAACCTTTAATTTGCTAAATATTTAAAGAATTCACTACGATATACACGCCAGCGTTAGGGGTCATTTTCCTGCGTTACGTAATTAGTATAACTTTTGATCCTACTATGTTTGTTTAAATTTTGCCGGAGAATAAGATCTGACAATGAGAAAAAAAAATTGCCACAATGTAACTGTAAAAGTATCCGAAAACAACTGAAATTAGAAAGTCATTTCTGAATGTGCATTCTTTAATATAGGGAAATTTTGTAAATATTAATGTTTTTGGGTTTGTGGACGTTTGATGGGAATTCTTCGATTTACAACTGCGTGCTGATACTAAAAAACGTATATTTCATATTTTACTATGTACTAAAAATTTTACGGCATGCATTGTACCGGTTAAATGATCTACATAACATGAATTCAGGAAGTAATTTCTTAAACCTTATTAATTCAACTAGGAAAACAAATAGAAGATCTTGGGAATATTAATTTTTCTTGATTTAGTGAAGGTTTCAAAGGAAGTTTTTACTTTTATATGAGAAAGTGAGGAATAAAGTGATCATATCAATTGTAAATATTCCTTAATACTCTTTGGAATCACAAAAGTTAAAGCAAATTTTGGATAATCTTGGATAGTTTCCGATTAAATTGTGGAAACTACAGGAATTTAAGAAGTAATTTCTGAATCGGCTTTAATTATCTAGAGAAATATGTATAGGATTTTTAAAATATTAATATATGTGGATTCGACGAACGTCTGAATAGAGTTTTTCACATTTCTTTGAGAATATGTGTAGTAATTGAAATTTCCGTACGTAGTTCCTTGGGATTAAATAATTTAAAGCAACTAGAAGAAGGAACAAAGAAAATTCTTCATGTTATACTGCACGCAGTCACTAAAAAACGCAAATATTTTTACTATAAATAATACGACACGCACTGAAGTGATTAAATTATCTAAACTACATGAATTTAACAAGATTTTTTTAAATCTGCATTAGTTTATATAGAAAAAAACGTATTAGATTTGAAAAATATTAATTTTTGTGGATTTGGGGAACATTTGAAAGTAATTTGGATGTTTTTATGCCAGAAATTACGGAACAAATTCATACCAATTGTAAATGCTAAAATTTCCATATACAACTCCTTAGGATGAAAAATCTAATTAAATGTTGTATAAAACGTAAATTTTTCATTTTATTACAACGATTTTTACGGCATTTCGGTAGTGATTTCTTAATTTACATTAGTTTATGGACAGAAATTCATAGAAGATTTTGAATATATTAATGTTGATGGCCGATTATAAAGCATATAAAGCAGTAATGTGAGTGATTATTTTTAGAACCATCTTCGCCATTAACACAAGATTAATAAAATATCTGAAATACTTCACAAATCTCCAAACTAAACATACACGTTAATGTCAAACAATCAAAATAAAACGTTTTATTTATAACTCGCTAAGCTACCGCATATGACGTGTTAACGACCGCGACGATGACAAATCGCATGTGATCGTTAATGCAAAGTCAGGTACTTACCTCACAACAACGCTCCAACATGTGGGCCAAGGGCAAGAACGAGATGAGCACGTCGTCAGTGCGCAGACGATGGTCGCCCATCTGCATCAGCACTGCGGCGATGGACGCCACGACATTCTCGTGCGTAAGCATGACTCCCTTCGGGTTCCCAGTGGTTCCACTCGTGTAGCAGATGGTGCACAGGTCGGAAGGCTTGGGCGGCAGCTCCGGATGGTTGTGCTTCGTACCCTGCGTCTCCACATCATTGAAGCGCAGTATCTCCACGCCTCGGTTCTTAGCTCTTTGCTTCGTGGCTGCGCGCACCTCTTTAACTACGATTAACTTGCGTAGGCATTTGGGGGCACGTTCAAGGAGTAGATTACATTTGGAGTCGTCTTCTACCACGACGACAGTCATATCAACTATTGGGGACAGAATTATGTATATTAGGTTCTTAGTCACTGAAATTTGATGAGTACGAGGTACCTTGTTTAATGATGAAGGCACAGGCGTCAGGGCCGAGCGTGTCATAGAGAGGAACGAGGACCATACTGTAGCAGTACGTGGCCTGCTCGGTGAGGATCCATTCCGGAGAGTTTTGGCAGTATATGCCGATGAATGTGGTGGTACCAGGTTGGAGACCTAGGGAGACCATACCAGAACCGAAGTTCTTCGCGCGTAGTAGTGTCTCATTGTAGTGGATCCACTGGTAAGGCTTGGAGTAAGACTCTCGGTAGCCTAGGCACGGCCCGTTGTTGGAAACCTTCGCTCCGCGACGAAAACATTCATAGAGGGTCTTGGCATCGTCGTACAGATACTTCAGGAACCTGCCCTCCTTGCAGTCCTTGGAGAAGCGGGACACGCGGATTAGTTCTGAACCCTGTAACAGCAACAACAATCACTCTGCATCCTCAAACGCCCACACAAGCTGAAGACCTGGTGATGCAAGCTCTCAGACTGATTGTTCAGATTGATCGAGGGTATAATCCGCAGCGCGTTGGCACAGCAGCAGCACTTGCAGCAGCTACAACACATTGTTGGTATGTTTGGCGTTTATCAACAACCAGCAATTCGCATGCTTCGCGGAGATGCACGGTGCCTTCACATTAGGTGTTTGATATCCAAATGGTAACCGATGGTAGCCGGGGGTAGGTAACCCTTGGGACTTCTTGAGACGCGACTGCACCGAGACGGATCGCCACGGCGTGTGCACTCGCGGGCGATGAAAAAATGAATACGTAATGATCGGGCAGCGCGCATCCGAAAATATCTGGTCCTTGGCGCTGCCGCGTGATGTGCCCGTCGTCCGTCCCATGTGTGGGAAAACGCGCTCGCACTTAAGGTCGTCGTCGTTATATTTTTCATTTTTCTCGATTCAAGTCTATATAAAACGTAATCGCGGCGTGTGTCGCCACTACCGGTAGCGAATGCTTACGGCGTCGATGCGAGCCATTTGCAATTTGCAACACATTAATAACTTTAATCGTCCTTGGCCCCGCGCGGGATTAATTAACAAAACAAGAGCAAACAACTATATTCGAAATTGCCTTCTAAGAATTGAATTGCTAGAGTTATAAATGAGTTTTACCATAAACCATAAACATTTACCAATTGAAAGCCTTTGCGGTTTTTCACCGCAACTGCACACTGCAAAAAACAGTAACCGAGGACGTCAATAAACTCCAACTGTGGCAACACATAGTTGTAGGCGTCACTGAACGACTCAACGACGTCCAAGTAATCAATACAGATTTGCATTATTGGTATCATATTCATAATCTACATTCAAATCGCCACTAAAGAGCCTAACCTCATTTTTAATCTAATAATGTTATTTGCGAAACAACATGTGGATCATGTAATTCGAGTTAGCGGAACCCAACAGAACGAAGAAGCGATGACAAGTTTACATGCATTAATACAAAGTCATGACACTGAATTTATTGTTTATACCGTTGATGTTGATTGGAAAGGTAGCATAACTCGCACACGGGCATTACTTCAAGATATTACTGGATTTATTTTTCAATTGATCATGCAAATAGTTCGAGTGGAATACAATCTATTTCATGCGCGGATACCGCCGTTAATTGCGCAATTTGGAGCACATGCATGAGTATTATGATTACTACTGAATGATAACGCTGAATACTGAGGAATTGGGCCTAGTTCTAAGCCAATTAACGAACAATTGTATCACACAACGAGCAAATTTGTAATTGTAATTTATAATTTGTATGTATAATTGATGGCATTTTCCTAGTCAAACAATAAACGATATCACATTCAGCATTTCTGTTATGGAATTTCCTACTTCCAGATAGTACAGTTTTGTAGTTTAAGACTTTATACTGCCCTCTCTAGGCTCTCTATAAAAGATATTCAAGAACGGTTCCTCGTCTTCGATTCTGCAGGGTATAATGTGGTGTCTAAAATGTTTTTAAGTTCCAGTTCAGATCCCAAATTACGATAGGTACAATTTTGGTTACAAGTTTCTACAATATTCTCGTAAAGTAGGATGAATTCGGTTTTTTGTCAGTTCCCGTCAGAACCGGAACTTATTGGGAGCACCAACAGACTCTGTCGACTCCAATTCTAATGTTGTTTTCCGATATCTCTTATATCATTTTAGAGAAAAAGTTATGACGAACGATTCATCGAAGTACGGTTCTGAGTGTTCAATTGTACAGGGTATGCTGTGGTGTCAAAAAAGTCCCAGTTCAGACCGGAAGCTACCATAGGTACATGTTTAGTTACAAGTTCCTATGTTTTTCTCGGAAACTGCGATAGATTCGTTTCTTGGCATTTCTAATCAGAACCGGAAATGGAAGCATTGTGAGCATTACACCAGACTCTGGCGCATCGAATACTAATCTCGTTTTCCGGTATCTATTATAGTTACATAGTTTTTAGAGAAAACATTATCGACAGCTGGGGAGTCGCAGTGCTCTCTCTAAAACTATCAAATTCATCGAAGAACGGTTCAGAGTGTTCAATTCTACAGGGTATGGTGTGGTGTCAAACAGGTTTTTAAGTCCCAGTTCAGACCGGAAGCTACCATAGGTACATTTTCGGTAATAACTTCCTAGATTATCTCGGAAAGTACAATAAATTCGATATTTCTCTTTTCCAATGAGGAAGTTAAAAAATAGCTGGCACCACACCAGACTCATCATTTGGTTTGGTGTCATAAAGTCTTTTAAGTTCCACTTCAGACCGGAAGTTACCATATGTATATTTTTAGGACAACTTCCCACGTTTTTCTCGTATACTACGGTTTTTTGTCACTACCAATCAGAACCGGAAGATCAAAACAGTACTCTTAGCACACCAGACCCTATTGAATCAAATACTACAAACCATTTTTCGAAATCTCTTATAGTTTCAAAGAGGGAGCTGCGATTGTATCCAATTTTCCTTAATAATTAAAAAACTAAAGAAGATATCTAAAAATAATTTTCAGTAATGGAGTCAACCGGATCTGGTGTGGTGTGCATCAGAGTTGCAAATTCCGGATGTGACCAGAAGTGACCCAAATTCGAATTTACCTAAACGTTCGAAGCAAACGTCGTAATACGGAATTAAAAACCTCATGAAAGTTACACTAGTCTGAATTCAAATGCGCATAACTTAACCTAATTGAAATGTTGAAATTTGTATATTTACTAAATCAAACATGATAATTAACTAAGTAAAAGATAAGATAACAAATAACTTAAAATTAAGACGTATAGGGATTTGAATGCGATGTACAGTACAGTAAAGACAATATAATATTTTCCTGTGTACACTTTACACTGTAAATTCAGGTGTGAAACTTCTGAAATTTTGAAAAATATTGAGCACCAATAATAACCGAAGTAAAAAGATTTTTTTCCAGCACCTATGGAGATATTATAAATACTATTTGCAACATGTGTCGAAATTTTATAGACGTTCTTAGACAAGTATTTAGACATTTTATAGACACCAACATCAAGATTTAATCTTAGAGACACAATAAAATATAATGCAAAGAAAAAATTCATTGCCAACTCACCTCAACAACAGCCTGATCGTCGTTGGGCCAGAGCAACCGTTCGGAGGTGGGCCGACTTGCTAAGTAGAAGGCAGAGGCGGCGGCGACACCGGTGAGGGCTAAGGCGCCCGCCCCGCCGCCAATATAATGTAGATACTGCTCCATGTCCTCCACTGTAAAACAGAAGAAAACCTCCGATTAGCTACAACTCGTCAGGCACACGAGGTGTCGGAGATTAGCGTGGACACTGCACGCGAGTACCTTTATTGAGCAAGAGCGACTCCATTTCACGGAAACAATTGACTCGAATTGATTGCGACAATGATAACTAGTATCGGATATGCAAATGGCAGCGGGGATTGCGCGGCGAGCACACTGGTTAAAAATCGAAAGGAAGCGAGTGGACGTGCACTGCGTGTGAAAGACCAGCGCGCACTGAATCACCCGCAGGTAAATAACAACACACTGAGCGTCTTACAGGTCTTGTGCTCGTGCGGTGAGGAATTGGTGTGATTTCGGTTTCTTTGCTTAGAAAAATACCTGTTGTTGTTTTGGACGCAAATACGCGATTTTGCGATAGCTTATAATCATCTCATTCATTGGACCTTGCGTTGCGTGACATCAGGAGTGTAATCTGTGCGTTGTATTCAGAAATGAATGATTTCGAAGAAACTATTTAAGTATATGCATACGAACTTATTTTTCGGTGGATTTACGCTGCTGGGAATATAATCAATCTCTTACAGTTAGTCAATCTTCAAGTCCCACGCACTATAGTTTTTAATTACATCTACGCTGGGCCCATAACCTAACTTAACGTAACCAAATTAGTTTTTTCTTAGAACTTTTCCTACTATCCACTCACTATCACTCACTATCTCGCACTAATTCTTCAAATTCGACAAACCATAGTTTTTTAATTACCTGGGTCACCTGGGTGGTTACCTGGGCTCATAACCTAACCCAACCTAAATTATTTTCTTCTGGGGACTTTCGCTGTTGGAATATACTCTCTTCCTTTCATTCAATCTTGAATGCCCGCTAATTAAAAATTTAGTTTAGCTCAGGCTGTGTTAGGTTATAGGCCCAAGATTACTGCTAATAAACATTATAGTTAGCAGTCTTTGAAGATTGAGATAGTAGCCCTGAGAAGAAAACAATTTAGGTTAGGGTGATGTTATGGGCCCAGCTTAGTGACAATATAAAAACTTATTTATATTTTTTATTACCACTAAGCTGGGCCCATAACCTAACCTAATCTAAATTATTTTCTGCACCTGTAACTGAAGCACATAACCTATCCTAATCTACATTGTATTCTTCTTAGACTTATGTTGTTAAAAATCGATCTTCAAGTCCCGCAAACTATAGTTTTGTAATTAGCTCCACGCCTAGAAACTAACTAGGCCTATTTAAAAACCTATAAAAACCTATAAAAAACCTAACGTAACCAAAATTATTTTCTTTTAAGGACTCACCTTGCTAATAATATACGATGTGCCTCACCTGGGCCCATAACCTAACCTTTTTTTTTCTTAGGTCCAGATAGGAATATAGTCAATCTTCAAGTTCACCAAATTATAATTTTTAATTACTAGGTCCGTAAAATAACTTACCCTAATGTAACCTCCCTTAATCTTCAAATCCCGGAAACTACAACTTTTTAACTACCTCTAGCCTAAACCCCTAACCTAACCTAAATTATTGTCTTCAGAGGCCTTACCCAACTAGGAATGTACTCTACCTCTCTCTTAATCTCCAAGTCTCACAATAAGTAGATAATTGCTAAGC
>JAODVP010145846.1:1879-19993 GCA_025400035.1 Tetradonia laticeps
CAGGAGAATTCAGCTTTGTTATCAGTTAATATCATGAGATAAACCTACGGAACACAAGTTTATCTCATGATATTAAGTAAACCTTAACGTGGGAATAAATTGATTCATTTTTCGAATTATTATAGTACATATATTGATGTAATAGTAACAAAATTTACTTTTTTAATAGAACTTATACTCAAAATTAGGATAAGACTATAAAAATATAAATGTAATTTCCAGTAATCAACTGCAAATGTGATGATACTGAAGATAACGCGACAAGTTAATAACAACAGTTTACAACTCAACTGAAGTCATCTAGGATTATTACGACAATTAAATAATAATGGAATGTATTATGACCAGTGACCATAAACTTCTCATGTAAGCAAACAAAGTTGACTAGAGACAAAGGGATTTAACCTTCCAGGAACATAACTACTTAATTATAGACGTAAAAGGACTACTTACAAACAACAAATCCCTACAACTAAATGTTAAACCCACTTAATGATTTCGCTTGCACTACTACGACTTCAACTTTTAACCCTAAGTCAAGATGGCGCTCGTTGACGTCACTGTTTGCATAATTTGTTTTGTGCACTATCTTACTATCCATAGTCGTCAATCTACAATGGCAACAGTACACTGAAAATTACAAACTCCACACTCTCCCAGTCGGAACTTCAGCCTGTTTCCGTGAGCACTTCGATATAAATATTAATTCGCAGTGACGACAAGTTATCAGTTGTGTTAAGTACATTCACTGCGCATTGAAGTCATCAGGGGCAATTCTTTCCAAGTTGACAAACTCATATTCACATGGATCTCGCAAATGATAGTATCATGTAAGTGTTTATGAATTCATTATGTAGTAAAATAAGTGTGCTTTCCACTCATAAATAATACAGTTACACATCACTCCTGTAAATATAATACTTTATTGAATATTTGTTTAGTTCAGTCAACGAGCCCGAATACGATGTGTTTAATATTAAAAACTTTCCCGCCTTGCTGGCCACTTACGAGGAGAGCTTTGATACAGCATCATTGGCGATGTCTTCCATTGGAGCTTTCAATTTTCTAAGTAAGTTATATATCGTTCTAACCAATCATGGACGAATAATAATTTATATCTAATTTTAGGTCAAAGTGAATCAAAAGTCGGTTTCGGTTTCAAACCACAACAAAAGCCGGAACAGGAAGTCGAACGTCTATCACTAGCATATGAACATCTGCACTGCATTCCGAAAATAATCCTCTATGACCTTGCACCGAAGATTAAAATACTTGATATTAGCCATAATGAATTCGAGTGAGTATATTAGATTTTATGAAATATAAGTAATAGTTTTTAATAGAATAGAATATAATATATTTATGCTGAAATATAGGAATTTAGAGTTCCTGAAAAACTTCCGACATCTCACAACATTGATCTGTGACCGTAACGCCATCCACTCATCAACTCGTCTGCCATACAGCCCCAAAATCGAGCTATTGTGGTTGAACCACTGCGATATTCTGGAATTGTATCCATGGATCAAGTATCTACAGCAGTCATGTCCGAATTTAAAGTATTTGTCCTTGATGGGGAACAAAGGTGTACCCTCCGTATTACAAAACAGCTGTGTTTATGACTACATACAGTACAGGTAATTCATTCTTAATTTTTTCTTCATTTTCCTATTACCGAAAATTCTGAAATTGTTATGGTTTCCCCATATGCTTATGAAATAACTTATTTTCAAGGTTATATGTCATCAGCCTCTTCCCAAATCTTGTCCACCTCGATGACAGAGCAATAACGCCTACTGAACATCTCGAAGCATCGAAACTGAACAAAAAGTCGATATTGGATCGAATTTGTGCCAGTAACAAGCTCCCAACTTATCTACGAACAGTTACTGAGCTGTTATCTCCACCAGGATCCAATACACCACCCCCATCACAACTGAAAACCATGGAACAACGGATAAAAATTAAGAAGAATACCCTCATATAGTGGTATTTTACATTTACTCGTCTTAACATTTAACTAATTTTATTGTAATTTATTTATAATATAACCTGCAGTAGCAAACTGGAATAATTACGATTCTAACCTATCTTATAATTAATTCTTCATAACAAAAAAAATCACTATGGGACAGTCTTAAAAATTGGATTCCTCGCAAAATGCAGTACTTGATTCCCATAAAAGTGTTCGAAAACCAAAATTTCATTCTCCCCCTGCACTAGAAAAGGTGCAGGCAGGTATAAAGTCTGCTGGGGACCAATCATAGCATGTCTGCCTAAAACAAACCCATTCACCATAACAATACCCTTGGTCCAGTTGGACATGTCAATGTATGTATCACAAGGTACATCGTCCAACACCAGTACACCTCTATACAATGCTGGTTTGGCATGTGACCAATCATGAATCGGATGCCAACCACTCAAACTTCTCAACCACTCTGATTTAAACTCCATAGGGTAGACCTCCCAATCATAAAGAATCCTATCATTCAAGAATATCTGGCCTTGCCATAAACCCTTGAGCTGTTGGAACTGTTCAAGCTTCCCGAAATTATTCCTACCCCAATTCTCGACTATCAGATCAATAGTTGATCCTTCCTTTGGCGAAGGACTAAGTGGGATTTTTGTATTCTTCATCCTCCAATAACCTGGACCGTTCAGATCCTTAGAACTCTGCAGTGGAGCTGTTATAAGGACACCATCTTGTAATATCATCAAAGTGTCGCACACCCTACCTGAGATTAGTAAGTCGGAGCCTGGGGGAACAAAAATTTTCACTTTCCTATACAGGATATACCCATAGGACTGTCCTGAGTTATCATTAATTGGGAGATACTCCATAGGAAGGACCTTCGTACGGTCGAATTTGTACGGAAGCCGATTAAGGATCTCCTCGAAAGTTAGCTGAGATGTCATGTTAATGCTGGCGTATGCTAAGCGTTGATTCACTCTTGGAGGCCGAGGAGTGCGTACCGGGATGGTGGAGTATTGCCGGATCAGCTCTTTGACTGTGTCGTACTTATCTGTGTAGTCCCCGGCTTCACTGATGGGGGCGTCATAGTCATAGCTGGTAGTGGTGGGTTGATAAGCTCGGTTATCAACAGAGCCATCAGCCATGTTGGCACCATTGAGGAAGCCGAAATTGGTACCGCCGTGGAACATGTACATGTTTACAGAAGCAGGGTATCTGTTTCAGAAAACAAAAACAAAAACGGTTAGATACATATACCAAGGTTATGATAGACCTACTAACTTTAAAATCTGCTCCAAAACAGTTTCAAATTCGTCATTCTTCCTAGTATGATGAACCTCGGACCAATGATCAAACCATCCACTCCAAAACTCCATAGCCATAATAGACCTATTACCTTGTAGTTCCTTTAACTTATCAAACTCCTTCCCTGGGTTACTCGCAAAGTTAGCCGTTTGTAGAAAGTATTGAGGTAATGTCCCTCTGTCACCATGTTGAGTAGGAGAGTCGGATGTAAACAACAACTCGACTATTTCGTTTTTAATGTACAACTGCCTTAACTGTTCCAAATACTCCTTATCCGGTACAAAATTCTTAGCTTCAGTACTCCCATATTCATTCTCTATTTGGAAAGCAATGATGGGACCACCCAGAGTAAATTGGAACATTGCTAGTATTTTTAGCAGAACATTGAAGTATCTCGCCACTTGTTGCATGTACATTTCTTGGGAAGTCCTCAACTTGATTCCTTTATATCGTAGCAACCAACTGGGGAACCCTCCAAACTCCCATTCCGCACATATGAAAGGCCCTGGTCTTACAATTGTGAACAAATCCTCTTCTTTAGCAGTCCGGAGAAACTCCTCCAGATGGAGGAAGTCTGACATGTCATTGCTAGCATTACCAAAGTCGAATTTACCATCCTGAGGTTCATGTAGGTTCCAGGGGATGTAGGTCTCAACCGTGTTGAGTCCTGCAGCACGCATGCGCTGGAGTCTGTCTCTCCAATAAGCTCTCGGTACACGGAAATAGTGCATTGCACCGGAATAGATTGTAATATTGCGATCGTTTAACGTGAATTCCTGGTTAGAGGAGTTTAACCCTTGACTAATTGACGGGAGGGTATAATAATCGTAGAGGGATGGTAGTGTCGCTGTTAGAGCCATAGTCACTTTTTTATATTACTTATTAATTCGTGTATGGAACAAACTAAGTGAACTGAGCTGAAAACCTCAGCTTATGTTGAATGCGCGAAATGATTACTAGTACTGTTATGTGCACTGACCGCAGCGCAAACATCAAATATAACGCACAAACATATAAACAAGTATGAGTAACTGTTAAGTTTAAACAACTAAATTACTTAATCTCTCAGCAGTGTGCCTGCTGAGCGAGTTTATCAAAGCTATCAAAACAACATTTATTTTATCCCATGCTAACGACAAACGCCATCTCTGCTGTAATTGATACATTATCAACTAACCGGACCTTGGTCCATACCAATCAAACCATTGTTGCGTATATAGGCTTAACACTAAACTCCAACTGTGCGTGTGCATGACCTCCAAAATGCTCGAATATAATCACATCATTATCGCCGTCGTCCAGCAAAACCCCGGGAAGATAACTGCTCTGTTGTGGGCCCAATTTGAAGTATCGAGACAGCACGAATCCATTAACAATGATAATTCCTTTGTTCCACTTAGTCATGTCTATAAAGCTATCGCTATCAGGGAACTTATCACTCACAGCAACATTTAAATTGAACCTATACAGAGCAGGGCCTACATAATTATCATCAAGTTCTTCCCAACCTTCATCCTCAAGAAGCAATAGATTTTCCCGTCGTGAAAAGGGAAGTGATATAACTTCCCAATCCAGTACTTCTATGTCATTCACATAAACACTCCCACCTAAACCACGATATTGTTTGAATTGATGGAGTTTCCCATAGTTCACCCTACCGAAATTTTCAACCACAAGGTCTAACCTCACATTGCTCATCTCTTGACTTGCTTCATCGTTCAGTACGATGGTTGAATTCTCAGTCTTCCAATAACCAAATCCTTCAATGTCAGAAGCATTGGCAAAGGCTTTATTAACCAATCTACCGTTGATTAAGACAAGTAGAGTGTCTTTTACCTTCTCGACTATCCGTAGAACAGAACCGGGCGGTAGTTGATCAATCACTTTAGAGTAGACTATGTAACCATAGGATTGATTGAAAAACTCCATGGTTTGTAGGTGCTTAGTGACGGTGCGGTCCGTTCGATCTTGCAAATTTTTTAAATATGTAGACAGCTTCATCTGTTTTAGAGGATGAACAGTGGGATATTTAATCTTCAGACTCTCTTCCGGCATAGACGGTATAATAATAGGAAGTTGATTATGTTTACGGATTAGGTCCCTCAACACGTGGTATTTATTGGTATAGTCCCCGCTTTCAGTCAGAGGACAATCATAATCATAACTCGATGTATCAAACGCGACATTGTCATTATCCTGCTCAATAATGTTCGCTCCGTTCATAAATCCCCAATTGGTACCTCCGTGAAACATATAGAAGTTTACAGAGGCTGGAAAGGTCAAAATGTCCTCCAATTCTTTCTCAAACTGTTTGATATCAACGCGGTGATGTTCCTCTCCCCAGTGATCAAACCAGCCAGACCAAAATTCCATAACCATCAACGGCTTATCTTCCTGCGTCTGCCTCAAGATTCCCAACTCCTTAACAGAGTCGGTCATAAAATTCGCTGTGTTTAACAAATGCGGAATGGAACCGTGTGTTCCATTGGATGGAGTATCGCTTGTAAATAACAATTCAACAATGTGGTTATCTTTGAAAATCTTAACCAAACTCTGGAGATACTCGTGATCAATATCTTCATCTTCGATCTTGACATTCCCGTACTCATTCTCTACCTGGAACGCAATGATTGGCCCACCATATGTGAACTGTAATCTTTTTAGGTATTTGAAAAGAACAGCAAAGTAGCTCCGGACATATTGAAGGAATATGGTGTTACTTCTCCTCATGATGACATTTGGGTATTGTAGTAGCCACGCTGGTAGACCTCCAAAGTCCCACTCGGAGCAGATGTAAGGCCCGGGACGTACGATTGCGAGCAGATCTTCTTCCTGGGCCGTTTTGAGAAATTCAGCAACATCCAGGAATTGCTCGAAGTCGCTGCCGCCCGCTCCGAAGTCAAACTGGCCGGGGCTAGGTTCGTGCAAGTTCCATGGGATGTAGGTTTCCACAGTGTTGAGGCCGGCGGCTTTTAGTTTCCGCAGACGATCGCGCCAGTATGGTTTGGGAACGCGGAAATAGTGCAGAGCACCTGAGTAGATGGTGATAGGGTGGTTGTTAAGGGTGAAGGTGGTTGGGTTGGTGGTAGTTAGGCCAGATTGGATGGATGGCAGCGTGTAGTGTGAGTAGATTGTTGTCAATGCAGACATTTTCCGAAATACTGAAAAGTATTTATCTTACAACAAGGGCTACTTATACTACAATTACTAAGCCATATACAGTTACATGAAGAAATTGAGACTTACTATTTATCCGTTAACTGTTCGGAGTACTTGGACAGGTGCTGAAGTGTCCAAATAAAGCTGTGATTTCTAACTCAGGTGATAAGTAATGTTTTTAGAACGACTAGCACAGTTCAATCATAACAATGTGTGGTATGCACATTTCGATTTCTTTTAATTCATACTACATGTCATAGAGGGAAATCGTTGAAAACAAGCGGCGAACTAATAATAAACAACTTGTTGCTCTCGCGGCAACGCGTCAAGTTCGTTTGGTTATGCTAGAATGACAGTAAAGTAAAGCTTAATATACACAATCTCTGAAAATTAAATAGAAAATTGTTTTATTGCCATGTATACACTATGTTCATATAAAAAATATATAGGTTAATACTATAGTTTTATTTATTTTCATTACTAAATAATTTGTAAATTGTATTGAGTGCTTGATTGCATTATTCATTTTATTTACTTTTAGTTGTAGGGGTTGTAGGCCTACCTTTACTTTACATTTTATAAATTCAAATACCAATACATAGTATTAAATATGCATATTAAAAGTGTTTATATGATATTATTCAGTATTCGCATTGAGTTTCTTTTATAATTGCTTTAAATCCCAATACAATTAAAGTGAATTCATCTTTTTATTTATGCTATGACATATTTAGTAACGCTACATGTTCACATGAAGATCTACATTTTACTAAAATGTTGTAATAAGAACATGAATAATTGAAGAATACACAATAGAAATTTGATATAAACAAAACAAAGTATAACGTTTTATTAAATATTATTGTATTTCGATAATATAATATTATAATATAATTACAGTGTAGTGTTCTCCTTATATTAATTAATAACAATGAAATAAAACGGAATGCCTTTCAGGCATTCAACTGCTCCGGACTGTTCTCGGCTCGTGAGGCGAGTGTTCCATGTAAGTTAGAGGTCACGTTTTGAGTTCTCAAAAGTTTTCTTCGCCTCTCTGTTCGGACCCGACCATTTCTGCTTGGGCTTGCAGATCTTGCAGATGTTATGCGACCACATGTTTTTCAACAAATGGGGGCAAATGGGCGTCATAGCCAGGGGAATTATTACAAGGGGGGGATTATATTTGTAAGCGTCCCCAAGAGCCCAAGACCATTCATAACGGCTGTAGGGTGTCTCTTGGTTAAACGACCTGGGTCGTCATGTATATAAAAGGAAAGCAGTTAATAATGACACCGCAATGGCGCCTTGTGCCTACTGTGAGAAATATTCATACAATTCAAATGCTTAAAACCCTTTAAACGCTTAAAACTTTCACTGCAAATTAGAAAACGTATTTAAAATTGTTTTATTACCTAATCTACCATAACCAAGTCACTTAATCCTCGATGTAAACATTAATTGTCTTTGAATAAATCTCCTGTTTGTTGGTGATATTCTCAAACAGTGGTCCATTAACAAACCGCACAAATTCATCACCCTCAAAATGCTCAAACACCAAAATCTCATTCTGCCCAGTCTTCAAAAACGGCGCAGGCAGATACGAAGCTTGCTGCGGTCCTAACCTACAATATCTCGACAACACAAACCCATTAACAATCACAATACCTTTGACCCATCCTCGCATATCAACGTATGTATCCACCGGCTTCCCTTTGATGATTAAAGACGCCCGATATAAAGCAGGCCCTTGGCAAAAACTCAACGGGCGCCATCTCGCCACCGAAGTAATCCGAAAATTCCATCGAGTTTTAAACTCCAGCGGGTAGATGTACCAATCCTGTAATGGCTCTAAATTTAACAGCACTGGGCCTTGCCAGAGACCCTTATATTGGTGGTGCAACTGTCGCAGTGAACCATAGTTGACCCTACCAGCATTCTCCACCATGAGATCCAGCGTGGCATTAAAATACTCTGCCTGGATTTGGAAATAGGAGTTATTCATCCTGTAATATCCAAAATGGTTCAAGTCCTGCACGTCATCCAGTACTTTCGACTTGAGCACTCCGTTGATGAGCAGGACCAGCGTGTCGGAGACAAAGCCTGTGATTCGGAGCATTGAATTGGCAGGTATGTAAATGTTTATCTTCCTATAGACAATGTACCCATAACTCTGACCAGCCCCATTGTTGATGGGCAGTAGTTCCATGGGTGTCAACGTTCTGCAACTGATTGATGGAAGCCGTCCTAAGAGGTCTTCAAGGGTTAACATGCTGTGGACATCAATAGGTTGGTATGCTCTTCGCATAGCTAGCCCAGGCATCATAGGCAGTCTAGTTCGATGTTGATTATATCTGTTGATCAGCCTCTTGGTGCTGTAGTACTTGTCGGTGTAGTCCCCACTCTCGCTTAAAGGTGCGTCATAGTCATAGCTGGTAGTGTCTGGTTGGTAGCCTTCATGCCCACAATACCGATTTGCGTAGTTCGCCCCATTCATAAATCCAAAACTGGTTCCTCCGTGGAACATGTAGAGATTAACGGACGCCGGATAGCGCAAAATAGTCCCCAGCGTGTAGGCATAGTCTGCATTCTGTATCTGATTGTGACTCTCGCCCCAATGATCAAACCAACCGGTCCAATACTCCATGACCATTAACGGCCTGCCTGGTTGGGTGTGAGCCATCATCTCCAGCTCCTGCTGAGGTTCCGCTTGGAAGTTGCCGGTGGACAATACATTCGGCATTTGTCCTGTTTTCCCTACCGAAGGCCCATCCGAAGTGAAGAGTAGCTCGACAATTTTGTGCCGTCGTAGTATCCGCTTCAAACGCTTCAGGTACTTCAAATCCGATCGTTTAAGACTACCATACTCGTTCTCGATCTGGAAAGCGATGATGGGACCGCCCCTTGTGAACTGCAACACTGCCAAGATGTGCAGCAGTAGACGGAAGTAACGCTCGACGAATTTCATGAAACTACTATTGCTGGTTCGTATCCGAATACCGTTGGTTCGTAGTAACCAGCTGGGCAGACCTCCCCACTCCCATTCCGCACAGATATAAGGTCCTGGGCGGATAATGGCAAACAGGTCTTCTTCCTGAGCAGTGCGCAGGAATAGCTCGATGTTGAGCATGTTGCCGAAGTCACTGGAGCCATTGCTGAAGTCATAGTGGCCTGGTTCGGGTTCATGAAGGTTCCATGGGACGTAAGTCTCAACGGCGTTGAGACCAGCCGCGCGCATTTTGCGCAGACGGTCGCGCCAGTATTCGGAAGGGACGCGGAAGTAGTGCATGGAGCCCGAGTAGATCGAGATGTTGCGATGGTTCAAGGTGAAGTAGGAATGGGAAGTGGAGAGTCCGCAGGTTATACCGCCAGTGGTGTAGTATTCGTACAAGGTGGGTAAATTCATTCAAGATTCAATTATTCATGTTTATTTGACGATAAATGCTAAACTTGACATTGACATATTACTGACACTGCTAGGGTCTACTAATAACCTAACTTTTGATTGCTACAGTCCATGAACAGTCTCAAAAATCTGTCCTGCATTAAACCTAATCCTATCGCTTGCATTAAAATGCTCAAATACTAAGATGGTGTTGTCTCCATGGTGCAAAAATGAACCAGGAAGATATAACCCTTGCTGTGGGCCTAATTTGCTATACCTTGATAACACATAGTCGTTTACAATAACAATACCTTTAGTCCAACCTCGCATATCAATATAGCTATCTAAAATTTTGTCTTGGTCAAGGTTTATATTTAAGATTGCTTTGTACAATTTGGGACCCATTCCAGCTGTCGCTGGCTTCCAATGGTTCCACCATGGATTCGAATTTGACTGGAACTCCAACGACGAAATGGTCACATCTTCCAATGGAGAACCATTGATCAAAACCTGCCCTGCACGTAAACCCTTGCGTTGTTCGAACTGATGAAGACCGCCGAAGTTCACCCTACCCCAGTTTTCCACAATGAGGTGTAGAGTACAGTTGTGGCATTCGGGTAGCTTCATCGTTTGGTCTTTAGACTTCCAATAGCCAAACTTACTGAGGTCCTTGGGGCTGTTAAGGATAGGACTCAGGAGTTGCCCATCTAACAAAACCATTAGCGTATCTGTCAAATGACCTAAAACTTTAATTTCTGAATTGGGCGGAAGATCTACCACCTTAGTATAGGTAATGTAACCATATTTTTGGTCGATTTCTTCCATGGTGCGTAAATGTTGGGAGTGCTGATGATCAACAGGATCTTGATTGAACATGTCCTTGAAGGACAACTCAGCGATTATCTTAATTTCCTCGTGGGATATTAGAGGCTTCACCTGAGGTGGTTCGGGAGTCCTCACTGGATTCGCATTGGACTTCGATAGAATCGATCGAAGGGCCCAGTATTTTTTGGTGTAGTCCCCATGCTCATTTAGGGCAGCGTCATAATCATAGCTATTGGTAGTCGGTTGAAAGCCCGAATTGTCACTATTACCATTGGCGTAGTTTGCCCCGTTCATGAACCCAAAATTTGTCCCGCCGTGGAACATGTAGAAGTTGATACTGGCCGGGTATGCAAGGATCTCTGTCACAGTGTTGATGAAACTAGTCAATGAAGTTGTGTGGTGTTGTTCGGTCCAATGGTCAAACCATCCCGCCCAGTACTCCATCACCATTGATGGCTTGCCGGGCTGGTAGCTCTGGGCTATGTCCAATTCATACTTGGCATTACCTCCTAGATTAGCAGTGTACAACACCCCGGGTATCTGACTATAGTTGCCTATACTTGCACCATCCGACGTGAAGAGCAACTCTTTTACGTTGTGGTCCAAGTACAGTTGTTTCAGCCCATTCAGGTAGTTGTCGTCTCGGTGTTTAAGACTGCCGTACTCATTTTCAATCTGATAAGCAACGATCGGACCCCCATTTTGGAAGTTGAAGGCGAATAGAATGCTTAGAATCATGTGGAAGTAGGTGCGGACTCGTGCCATGAATACCTCATCACTGGTCCGCACCCGGATGCCTTTATTTTTCAATAGCCAAGATGGCAACCCGCCAAACTCCCATTCCGAGCAGATATAAGGGCCGGGTCTTACAATGGCAAGCAGGTCTTCTTCTTGTGCGATCTCCAGGAAGCGCGTGATGTTTAGAAAGCGGGAGAAATCAGATCCGCCACCTCCAATGTCGTATACTCCGTCTTGAAACTCGTGCAGGTTCCAGGGGACGTAGGTTTCTACGGTGTTGAGACCAGCCGCACGCATTTTACGCAAACGGTCACGCCATTGCGAGGGAGGGACGCGGAAGTAGTGCATTGCTCCCGAATAGAGCGTGATGTTCTTGTTGTTGAGGGTGAAGTAGGGTTGGGCGTCGGAGAGACCGGCGGTGATACCGGGGGAGGTATAATGTTCATAGATGGTTGGTAGTAAGGACATTTTGGGCAAGGTAAAGATATCTAAGGATATATAAAGAAATGGATAAGTTTGGTAGTGTAGACTTTCTAGTTTGGTTGTTAGAGAATTGTTCACTTATATACCATACTTTATCTATCAATGATTTTGATATTTTTTATTACTTGAACAAGTACACACAACTTGACCTTAGAAAGATCCTTGTGTAATTGATATTGATCTAGTCGATAATCAACATGTGATAAACCAAGATTTTAAATCAAGATTTATTAGAAAAATATTTGTCTTCGATACAGTGCTGGATTTTTCTTATAGAAAAGTTTTGGAAGAAATGTCATTAACATAGATGATGTTCTAATCTACCTTATGTTCTAAAATATAAGTTATCTTACTTAAGTATATAGCTAGCATTCAAGCTTAAATTCATAACCAATTCTTAAATATCCATACCTACGCTAGAAATATTTTCGACAGTCAAATTCTCGTATAAACATCTTCAATAAAATGTACTAGTCTGTTCGCGTTGGCATCGATGTAGCTCCTGATATGCTGGCAAGTGTTTACTTGAATAAAAATGGCGACGAGTGGTAGTCGGATGGCAAAGAGATGTCCTCTTCGGAGCTGGTTGCGTAGTCCCGCCACAAGGACAGGTCCACCTCGGGTAGAGCCTCACATGGTACTACATCATTGCTGTGGCTGATTTTTTCAAAGCCTCGGGGTTGCATTGATCTCACGTGGTGGGCGTTGTCGCACAGCAGACGTGAGATGCTGGCTTTACGGAGCTCAGCCAATTGACCTTCAATAGATAGAGTGTGAGTTATGGTAAGCTAACAATAAATGACTTAAAGTATGGTACCTGGAGTGAAACCATTGTGGTGCTCGCTGTGTTCATACCAGAAGCGATCTCCAGCTCGCGTGCGGAAGAACTGTTCGGTGAGGATGCATAGGAATGTGGGACCTGCGAGGGTACCAGGCACGTGTGCTTCGAGGGACCCCCCGACAGTAAGATCCACGTCGTCGGGAGATCCGTAGAGGTCAGCAAGTTTCGCTACATTCTATTGACAAAGCATTAGAAATTAATTTGAATGGTTTTGGATATTTTGACGATTTGATCTTACATCTCTAGAAATGACGTCAGCATAGTCATCGAACGTATCTGCTTTGGATAGCCCGCAGAACTGTCTCATATCATTATAGGAAGCGAGACCGTGGTCGCGATTTCTCTGGATGTCGATGGCCTTCAGGTCAGAACCGAAGGGCGCATTGCCGCGGAACAGGAATTGAGTGATTTCACTATCGTGATAAGGGTCGTTCAGCATTTCCGGCTGCGTGGACAGACCACGGGAAAGGTCATCGAAGTTGGTGCCCTGTTCTATCACACCGGGGCGCAGGAACCAGTCACTGAGGCGGATATTCCCGAAGGAGTGACGGTGTTCAGTGACCAGGCTGTGAAAAAATAGAAGGGTTGGTTATGATTTGCTGATTAGTGTAGTTAGGAATGACCCTTACTCAAGTCGTCCTGCAATAGCCGAATGGAAGTATCTGAACGCAGCAGTGGCGTGCTCATTGATAATAGTCGGGTCCACAGTATCCTGGTAGTCATCCACCTGCCCCTTGGCATTGTACACAATGCGGTTTTTGAGAGCGTTCTCTGATCCAATGAAGATCGGAAGCCATTCGTAGTAGGAGATGTGCTGATGTTCAGCAATAGCGATCTTGCGGGCTTCCTGGAAGATGGTCTCATCGTTCCACTGCGGATTGAGCTTGGAAAGAGCGTCAGCAAGTCGGTTGTGTTCACGGAGCAAGATGACTTGCAGCAGGGCAAGTTGTGGGTTCTGGTTGATGCGAGTATCACCGGCGAAGTAACAAACGTCTTGGGGAGTTTGTATCGTACATCCGGAGGTGTTAGCAGCGCGTGGTGGCCATTCTTTATTGTCGCGCACATCAACGCGCAGGCGACCTCCTCGGTTTTCCCGAAGTTGTCGGGCGGTATCATCATTGTTACCGTAGACGATTGATAAGTCCAGGAAATGATTGACTACGGTTAACTACAACAAAAACAGGAAGACATAAACCTACAAATCCTACTATTTCAGACTTGTTTACCTGTTCGGCTGGTGTGAATTCCGGCACACATCTCCTATCTTGCGTGTGAATGGTACGTACAAAATTGATACACTTGGTATTGGTCTGTTTATGAGCAGGGTCTTCATTGGGGACGAGAATGGGGAAGCAATGATCAGGGGATTGGGCCAACTCCAGCAACTGACCGTCATCAGTACAGCAACGTGTTTGATGAGGTTCTACAACAATTAATACCAGTAGATATATAGGCCTATTTCAGAAATGCAAAATGGGTCTTTGTACTTACGCGCTTGGGTACTCCCCGCAATCATACTCATGTCATGCGTAATGATCTGTCCATACTGCATAGCCACCAGGGTCCATTTAGGGTCTTCCAGGGGCACATCCGGATACAACACCAAACTAGCCACTCTGGAGAGAGGTAGAGGTCTACTACTCCTGGACTCTGTTGGTGTACTGATACCGTCGCCGTATTGGGCAGGGAGAAGACGAGCGTATGGGGTGTTGGGGGTGCCCAGAATTGGATTCTTCAAGTTGTTGCAAGAGCCGTCATAGGAGCGGTAACGCGTTTTGGGACATGAGGCTGGAGGTGTACCGCAGCCAAGGGAAGCGGGGTCCACTGCAGGGGTGGTTGGAGGGGCCCCAGTCGCACTGAAGAATCTTTAAAGTCAAATATATAATTAGTTATAAATATATAAAAATAAAGTGGAATGGACTAACCCTGGAAAGTCATGGTATCCAAAACCTCCTCTACCACCTGCTCCTAAACCATTGTAAGCGATGTCGAGTGGATGTCTGAAGAGAGACGAGCGCGTCTTGTCATCCTGAGTGAGGAAGACGAAGCTGGACGATTGGGGGTCTGGGTCGGCGAGGACCAATGTCAGCTGTACTGACAGGCATATCCACAGCCACATGGTGTCGCGCAAGTGTCGCAAGTTTATCTGAAACCATAAATCAGTCATTAGTAATTCACGAAAAGCGCCTCTGATTATTTGCAAGTACAGTTAATCCGAAAGTACAAGTTCGTCAAGTAATATGTGGATAGGCATGTGCATGCGATTACATATTAATGCAATTAATTGCAACAGGCCTTCACATTGTCGCATTGTCGATAATTCTGCAAGGTGCAGGCAACATGGCGTGTTTTGTTGTGTTTTAATTAGCTCATTACAGCCTATAGAAGTGAATTGTTGCTTTAGTTTCTTACTGAGTAACTTTGTTTGCAATTCATGTAAATTACCTGCGCCTAGGATATTGCTGCTATTTGCTATTATTTATTGTTGATTATTGCAGTTATTCGAAATAGTCGTCAGGTTGCTTACATTTTTCTTTTAATTAATGAAGTTCTCACAGCCATTTTAATTTACTTACATTAATTTCATTTAATTGAAATTTATTTAGATGACTTCGGTGACTTAGTTCACTTTAATTAAGTAAAAAGTAGGTAATGAAGTTGTTTGGTGTCACGTCTAGAGAAGTGTGAAGATGAGAACATGCGAATACTCCAATACTATGTATCTAGGCGGTGACAAGACAATGATTATATAATTATGTATTACTTAAGTCACAGTCGTGAATCTTAACACATTTGTGTGTCGATAGACATGCGCGGGGATTAATTACTGCTGAGCTAAGTAAGCACATATGTAATTGACTTTGCCTAGTTTTTCTTGTTGCTTGCGAATTTCCTCGATTTTTTATATTTAACAAATAACAATGTGTTTATTATGCTGTCTGTTTTTCTTATGTCAGCTTATTGTTAGCTTTTGTTTTACATTATTTACTTATATCAAAATATTGCTTTAACATTGCTGTTTTTTGAAATTTTTTTTTAGAGAGGGCGCTGTCCGTTCAGTGCATATTGGATACAACAGGGTCTGGTGTGGTGTATATAAGGCAATGGTTCTATACGGAACTGAAAGTTTCTATTTGAAATTATGTCTAGTTTGTTCACACAATTCGTGAGTGTCCATCACGAACAAAGACTTTAATTAACTATTCAGGTAGCTATGCATATTTTAATTATCCAATCATTAATTCATTAATCATGAAATCGTAGAATTAATCTGACTTTTAATTAATACGGATTGTAGTTACGATCTAGATCACATTATGACATTCTGTATTTATTGCAATAGTAAATAATGTAATTATCCTCTAATTAATGCACGAATGTCGCAGATAATAACAAAATAATGTTGAGTCATTGAAAGTACTAATCTTAGAATGATAATATTACAAATATTATACATAATTAATACATGTTATGTAAATATACTTACTTGTAAGACATCTTAGGTAAGTTACAATAATCAAAAACACCAATAAATAAATAATAAATGAATTCAAGTTAAATTATAGAGGAAATAAGCATTAAGACCATTTGATTATGCATTTTTATGCATCTATTGTAATAATTGCGAGTATTTTTATTGCATATTTAATTTTTATTGACAATATTTCCTTCTTTGATATATTTTTATCCATCCAATCGACAAAGCATTTGTTTCTTTATAGAAAACGACGAATTTATCAACATTGACCGTTTTTGTGGATTTAAACCGGAACTGACCTGAATTTACCACTCATCAAGCAACTCATCAAGGTTAGACTGATTCATTTAGTACGATATACCCACGCAAAATTTATAACAATAAAACATTCACAGATACCTACACAATTTCTTCGTGAGTTCATTAGAAAAACGCAGGAAAAATGCTTACTTCCTTGGAAGTTCATTGAAGCCGATAAATAATGAACCGCGTGGAAAAATTACGAGCAATTAATGTGTAAATGGAATAAATTACTGAGCAAACTATTGAATATACTATTACTATTATGGTATAAGCCACTACCAGCAACATAAGTAAATTGAAGTGAAATTAAATAAATATAATCATAGACAATTAGTATATCTACATTTATTTCTATTTAATGCATTAATGCATCACTGACGATGGTTACAAGCTAAACATCGTGCAACATTCACTTGTCTGTAACATGTTAGGAAAGGAAACTTTTCTTGTAGTGATTTATTTAATCATGCAATTAATTAATGGCTGCACTTGTCCTCTCAGTGTCTGTCGCCATTGTTAAAGTAAACTTAATAATTTAATCTGAAGCTAGAGTGAAGCTAATGCGATCTATTTTGTAATATGTAAATCGTGATAATATAATAATCATATATTTGTCATGTGCATGGCTTTGATACTTGGATGTTATGTTAATTAGACCACTGGTTTCTCTTATTACGACTTAGAGAGACATACATATACTGCGTTAGACATTAATTAGTTTAGATAAACTTATAGTTAAGGCTCATATGTAAAGAGCAGTAAGCAGAGTAAAGAGGAAGAATGTCAAGTGTTCAAAGAAAATCGCAATTAAATGCAAGATATTCCTGCGTATCTATAAAACGAAATATTTGAAAGGCGCATGAAGGTTTTGCTGATTGTGAGTGAATGTCAATATGTAACAATTGTTAATTGTTTTCATCTAATGAGCCTGAACTTTAGTGTGCATTTTCATACAATACTCAACTTGTTACACAGTGTAACTTACTTCTAACCTTAATTTTAGAGGAATATAAGGGATTATTAATATGTTTATGTTAATTGATACATTTGAATGGTAAGAATTTGATTTGATTTATGTATTTGACTCACTGTGGTTATTATTATCATCTCATTGATTTCTTGGTGTGCATATTAGATAAGTTTTCTCATAAATTCCTCGAGGAATGAAAACTGA
This sequence comes from Tetradonia laticeps, assembly GCA_025400035.1. Taxonomy (NCBI): domain Eukaryota; kingdom Metazoa; phylum Arthropoda; class Insecta; order Coleoptera; family Staphylinidae; genus Tetradonia; species Tetradonia laticeps. The sequence continues at coordinate 19,543 of JAODVP010145846.1, forward strand.
TTGTGAGCGTAATCAATATGTAAGTAGGTTTATAGATATCTTGGTATTGATTTAGATTTAGATTGAAAATAAGGAAATGTGCAACAAACCAATTTCAGTTTACCTGTGTAGCCAATTCTCTTGTTTTCTTCTGCTTGCATTTTGCATATTCATGATAATAACTTACATTCGCCACTTTAATACATCTATTCTGTTTTCTTTCGTTTGCTTTCACCTATATCTACCTTGTCCTGATAGATAGATAAGTACATGTATCTATTATGTGAATCGAAACTCGTAAACATTGTCTTAGAACAGCGTTTCCTAACCTCCACTTTCTTATATAAAATCAGAGATATTTACGCATATACTAAAATAGAGCACTTCGAATTAGGTAGCTGCATGAGCTGTCACTCAAGTACGTTTTGGAGGGTAAACAAACAACGAACTCAGGCAACTGCACCTGGACTAA
>JAODVP010145956.1:5886-19981 GCA_025400035.1 Tetradonia laticeps
TAGATATTAGATATTAGATATTAGATATTAGATATTAGATATTAGATATTAGATAGTAGATATAGATATAGACATATAAATTGCAAATATTTGTAATATAAATGAATAATTTTCATTTTGCTGCAATTATGACACCGACATTCATCCAAAAATAAATTTTATAATTATTTGTAGTGTAAAGAAACAGTTTAATTACCTACATTCATTTATCTAAATATCCAAATCTAAATCCAATAAGAGAATGTTCTGTGAGTGCCAGAACTTTGAAGGTTTCAATAAGGTCCATCATAAAATTCGCTTAAGCTTAGGTAGCTTAAGCCGGCCAGTCATTTCAGACGGGACTGTACACGGGACGTTATTCAATTGCTGAGTTTGACGACAGCGCCACTCTGTGTGGGAGGGAACATGCGTTTATTTAATATTCGTACAATATTATGATAAGAATGGTAATTTCTATGCAGTACACGAACAACTACAATTGGTTGTAGCAAATTGAACATAACATTAAATACATGGAATTCTTTTATCTATTGCTTTATATTTTATTCTCCATTATTGAATGCTAGTCTATTCATAACTTATTACTAACATATCAAGCCTATACTAAATTTTTAGAACGTATGGTATATCCAAGTATGAGTGATAATAGGGACTTTCAAACTCGAACGATTTCGAGCTTGACGCGTAGGGGAGTGTAAGTAATTATATGGAATTTATTTGTTTACTACTTATCTAGCCACTCGCACGAAGTATGAATACAGCTGGTTGATTTATGTGACAGATCGTAAAACCTTTCAGTTAAGCAACCAAAGCCGCTCCTATTAAATACACACTCATCTGGCATTATTAAAAATACAATTTATTGCATTAATATTCGTATTTTTCATTAATTTATTCTGCAATAACCAGCTATGGTGCTGAGATGCAATCTTTTTGTAAAAATTCTACATATTTTTTTCACTCTCTGTCTCAAATTTTTCATTCTGCACAAATCAATTTACCCCAGTTTATCTCACTGTGTAATCATTATAACGAGTCATTTTCGCTTTTAGTTTCTCTACAAAAATTACAGAACACAAATATATATCACTGGCTTATCACTGCAATATAGCCATACTTCGCTTTCTTATCATTGGCGCTTCACAATGTAATATATTAAATATCAAATTACGATCCGCATAGCATAATATGGCAATATTGTTGTTTTCAGATCGCATTCAGCTCTCGCACCGCGTCATATTGTTAGCTGTCTCCTGTTCATATCTACGCACAGTGATGGTCATTAGTTCTGTCGTCACTTCCAAAATCTTACAAGCAATCTTAACTCTTAACAATATTCTTGCTTGACACATTAGGCGATGAGCGGAGGGTCATCACTATTCAAGTGTAGGTATAATCGGTGTAGCACACGATTGAGAAAAGGCTCTTAATCATTCGTATGAAAGTGTAATCACGCAAAAACTATAAATCCACTTTCACTTTCCTATTGTGATTTGAAAATAGTTTATTTTAATAGAGATATGTTTCAAAACTAGTTTTTGACAACACTAGAATTCTTGTCTTGAAAAAAAAAATCAATCTAGAAATTTCTTGATTAAGCGGTTAGCTGTGTCTGCGCATGCGTACCTTCGTGCTAGCCAGCGCAGTCTCGTGCAGTTTCCTATCCGGAAAATGAGAGTAGTGAAAAAAAATTGAAAAATATTTGAATCAGCCCAGGACAGACAAATTCTGAGAATATACTTAATTGTTAGAACAGGTTACGTTATGTTTACCTGTTGCTATCAGAATTGGTCAAGAATTTTCTGGTAATACTGTCACGGCTCCATTGAGGCTTTGTTTTACATCGTATGGGGTACTCGCATGGCAGCTACCGTGACTTTGTTGGGCCAGGATCTTTTCTGTAACTCGGGATTAGGAATAGCTAAAAAAGGACTTACCAGATCTTTGTTGCAATTGCAATAAGTTTATTTACAATTGTCGTTGGAACTGATAAACTAAGTAGTTAAGAATTGCTTCGCGAGTTACGATTGATTTACTATTTAACAATAAATTCACTATTGATTAATATTTTCATATATACCTATCATAATATGTTGATAAGGTATAATCATAGATACAGCCAAATCGCCTTTTTCATGCCGTCGTTGCACGGCATATACTGATAATAAAAGTCGGTTTCCCGCGTAGTAAATTCACCTATACCGCATCGATGTCGCTTCCTATTTATTGCTACTATTTCCTAAAAGCATCGTAAAATCTCGCAATCGCTCGCAACAATCCCCAATGAGATCATTCCTTACAACATCTACAATATAATTTACGTTGAAGAATAAATTCTACTTTCTTTAACATCTTACTAATAACTTCAAGCAATATTTGAGCTGATCAATTGATATAAATAGTTTTTGAAACGAGTGCCGTATCAAGTGCCAATTTGACTACCCTCTCACAATTTCGGCATTGATTCGCCGTGTTTATCTTCTTGTTTTCCTTTCGATAAACACATAGAGCAGAATGGGGTTAGCAGCAAGTGTTCAATTTTATTATCTTCCTAGTTTCGCTTACGTATAATGAATTGTACATACAAACGCAAACGAAATGTTCATAATAACGGCGGGTGTAATCGTTATTTCGACTTAACTGTATGAAGTACGCAAGCTATCGTGTGCCGCAATACAAGTTGATATAGAAAAAGTTTATATTACTTTGACAAATTTGCATAGAAAACAAAATTGGTTTTGGGTAAGTACAAATGATGGCTGGGTGGGTTTGTAAACATTCATTTTCATGATGGATTACAATAGATATTAAATTTATGCAGTGAAAAAGAACATGTTTTTTTACATTTTAATCCAAACATTATTATAGTCGCACAAACCTGCCAAAACACGATAAAATCATGGAAAACGACGCAGATACACATACATATTGGTGAGTTTACATGGCAACTGACATCCTAAAATACAACATGACAGGTCAGTTATTACCACAATGCGAATAAATAGCACATGCAAAAATTATATGAAATTAACAAATCTATAAACAACGTTTTTACGAGTATCATATTAAAGATGAAAATATTACATCCCGTACTAAAAGCACCACATCATCTGCGTACGCTAATATCCATGCCTTCTGTGCCTCTACCACAATCCCTCCGTCATGTTTCAATTTCAACACTTACCCTAACTCCGACACGAGGCCTAACGCCTGTCTTTACTACGCCTTCCCCTAATCGTTTCTTCTCTCCTACTTTCCTCGCAGCCATAGTCTCACAATACACTCTCCTCACAAAGTCCACTATACCCTCATTCTCAGTTACACTCAACCTTTCCATACATACGGTACACTCTCTTACACCGCTTTCATCTCCATGCACTTGATTAAATGCAACGTGACACATCACATTCTACATATGTGTTCATTGTTTTCATAGTCTGACTGTACATCTTTTTGTTTAAGTTTATTTCCCTACAATTAATGTTTTTAGAGAAATTTTATTAAACTGACGTATGTAAGTAAACTTCGAAACATATATTATAATACCTAATTAAAATTCTTTATAGTTTGCGAAGATGGATTAATCCGAGAGTAGTCAAAATAAATATAATTAAAATAACTGAAGTACGAAAACTTATCTCCAAAATATAATTAATTTATAGTTCCACTTCGTTGATAAATACGGACAAACACAGTCTGTATAAAGTCAGAGGTCAGAAAATGGGGCCATAGCGAGTAGAACCTAACCTAACCTAACCTGATTAGTGTAACCAGTTCAGTGCTAATCTTCTTATAAACGCTGTCGTCGAGCCAGCGCCACACGCCGCAGACAAGTTAGGGATAGCCTTATAATAATAATGTCAAAAACCCCATCCATGCGATGTGAGCTTACAGATTTATTCTGCTCAAAAAAGAAAAGTTACATTTTTCGGATACATTTTTGAACTGCTACAGTAATAAAGTCTAATAAAAAGTTGTAGATATCATAATTTTCTACGAAAAAGATCCTATGCTACCGAAAATATTTCGTTTGCAAACGCCTCACCATTCTTCAGATATCGCATTGAAATAACGATGGTGGAAATTTACTTAAGATTTCTGCCCAACGTTTTCCCGTATACCTGTATATCCGTATATATAATGGTAAAGCATCCTACGAACCATTGGTCGTCAAAGTTATTTTGCAACGTGCCCATACGACTTTTTTGAAACCATGCGTGCGCTACTTTATGGAGGAGAGTATTTGACATTTGAACGCATGCACAAATGTCAACGCGGTTTCAAGCACCTGACGTCCAAGCTAGACCAGAGGACAATGGCACACACATTGCTTCAGCAGTTACTCTAGCAAACAATTTCCTCGGACAGGGTTAGTTACATGTTTATGCTACTGGCGTTTCATCCAGGTCATCGCCTGATTTGGAAATGGGGCCAAGAAGTGCTGAAAATATGGCTACGCCAGAGAAACGCTCCTGTCTGTGATTAATCACTGTCCATCTCTATCACATGCGTGGACGCTGAGGCATATCGCGGTGTAAAATCGTCTTATCAAGGCACTTCCATCAACCAGAGATTCCAATTTTGCAAACATCAATCATACTCTAGGATACTCTATATGCTCGAAATAATTTGGAACACTTTTAAATTTTCCACTTATTTCAATTGTACAATAAAAACCTAACAATGTATTTATTTTAAAATCAAAAGGAGATGTATTAACAATGTATTACAATTGTGAAATATGTAGTACAAATTCCCATCGCGCCAGTCTTACGCTGCTCATTTAATGAAGCGATAACTTCAGGTTTTTCGTTTGCAAGTCATATCCAAACTACATCAGAGCCACTCCATCTCCTACCATATAGAATTCACCATTCAAAAATATTTAACTCCACGCATTTATTGTGGAAAATATCTGGTTTGCTTAAACATAATTCTTGCATTTCATTCCTCTATATTATCAACTGCATTTCGGTGCATACCGTCAAACTGTCAGTACCATAGCTCCATTAAAAGCCGGGCTTGAAATTATACACGGAGATTTTCGGTTTTATCTAGCGACGCAAGTGTGCGATAAACGAGCAAATAGACGAACGTAAAGCAACATTGCGGTAAAGAGCGAACCCGGTGGATTTTAAAGTGTTTTTACTGGATTTGTGGGTTTTATAGACGCACAGTCGTTCGCACTCCCGGGTATAGTTTCATTAACTAAATTATATGCAAACTGCACATGAAGCGTTTTGTTTGAAACTTGTTTACGAGTGCTTTTGTTCTATGCAAAAGAATATCTTTTAGAGCACCCGCACACCTGCGATTTTTAGTCTCAGGATAGTTTAGTTGCGTATGGAAATTACATAGGAACATACGCACACCCGCCGATTTTTATTCTGTCAATAAAACAATTGAATATAATCTCCAATTCCATATCTACGCGAATCTAGAGGTAATAGGCCGATTTCCTTTAAAGAATCGTGCGACTACACACCACAGGTGTGCGGGAGCTCTTAAGGTACGGATATGTGTGCTAAGGTGACGTGACTTCATAAACTTCATAAAATAAACGTTTTAAAATTTCGGCTGTTATAACATATATTTAGTTATTTACTTGAAATCTTATCAACTTAGTCAATTTCAAATTAATTTAATGCACATCCGTTGATCATTTTATACCATAGTTCGGTTACCTGAATAAATGATGATGGCAGCATTTCATATTATGCCGCCATTTTCACCTCCTTAAGCATTTCTACGTGTCTAGCAGTGTCCGTTTTGCCAAGGTCGACCAACAATTACTCAGATATGTTGAGCATTCGTACGATAGAAAATGTGTTCAGATTATGTTTTTACAACTGTTACTGGATGTAAATCCTGGCGCCTCGACCACCTCGTTAAGATAACCTTATAAACTTGTACATTGACCTAAAACCTATTGAACTCATATTACAACACTATCTACGAGTATCTAATATATCAAGTAAAATAACAACGAAATTAACATTAATATTAACATTAACAACAAAATATTGAAATTGTAAATATATTATTTTTATTTTCGCATTATTTTCAATATTTTACTATGTGCACCTTTCACAATATTGATTTATAATCTCTCACCATTCGCAAATATTACAATTGTTTTATCAATAAATTATTTAATTCGTTTACAAATATTATCAACCCTTTTGCATTCACCTGTTGTTGCAGGGATATGCGCAGACGTGCGCCGCCTGGAAATAATGAAAACGAACAAATATTATTTTTTATTATTGATTTGCAGTGCTGGCTTTTTGTGCAATATTTACGAGTTCGACGTGTGTGGCAAACTTCAGCTAGCGATTCTCGTCCCTTGGAGTATTATCTGAAAAGTCTCAGTAGAAATGCTTCGCAACGAATAATTCAGACATACTAGAAATGAAATAAATTACAATTATTAGTGAATAGTGAAATACTTGTTTATCAAATATTTATTATCATCTAAAAATTATATTCATAGTATTTTTACGACGTTGAATTACGTTTTTATATTACAATTAATTGTTGAAGTTGGTTCGATAATTCAAAATAGCAAAACGCGCTGTGATTGGTGTGACGTATACGATATTCTGTTGTTGTCATTTGGCAGTTTCTTCATATTGCGGGTTTGTTTACATGGTTTACATTGTGTCGATTGCGCTGAATCACGCTCTTCCGTGTTTTTGCGTTCAGAGAGGTAAGTTGAGTGTACGTCTTTCCGTTGTTGAGTTTTCTGTGGTGAGTTAGTTGTTGTTATTGTTAGTTGGATGTAATGTTATTAATGTAGCTTGTATCTGTATTGCATTTATGATTCTGGATTGAATTCATCGCCATGACTGAAAGAATGCGATAATTTGCAGAGAATATATGCATTCATGGTGGCAACTTTCTTTGCAATTAATCCAGATTTTATATCCGCTAAAGAGGAACTACAGCTTCAAGGTAATTAATGTTGATAAATGAATGGAATATTATTAAAAATTTTTCAAATTTAGGACAAAAATGTAATGCATTTCGGTGTAAAGCAATATATCCAAAATATAGCATATTTGATTCTTCTAGAAACAGATTCATAATCCTTTATAATCATTAATGTCGACGGTTCATGGGAAAAATTTATTGTCGGTCGATCATATAGCAAAACAATCGGCGCGGCAATTTCGGAACAGTTTTCCACAATAACGTAGAGATTTAACTATTACATAGCATTACTGTGTACAGTATAGCAAGAATTTCACTTTAAAATGTTACTATTCCATTCTAAATGCTTTGAAATCATTTTTAATGCAATTCATACTTTATGTCATTTGGTTTGTTCAGGTCTGCTCTAATATGTAAATGGGTTAGGCAACACAATATGTTACCCAGAGTCAAAGTGGTTAGCTTGTGATTTACATTGGGTAGAATGTAACACAATACTTCAAAGACTTAACATTGGGTGTTGAACCAAGTTGCAGATGTTTCAAGCGGCGACGGTGGTTGAAATCCTGAAACCCTGTGCGGGATGCCAGACGAATCTCTACTGCTGAAGGAATAGGATCGGAAATAAAAAAACACATGTGTTACGGCCATATTTGTTCTCACTCGCCGGCAGGCTTTTTATGGATTTCTTTTGTTGCGCATGTTGCTTTCTCGAGCTCGTCGTGTTGTTGCGCGTCTTTTCTTTGGTTGCCGTGAGCGCTTTTTCACCCGCAAACTGTAGCGTGGTTTCCAAATCGACGCATTGTGGAAACAATTTCAAGGTTCAAGAGCATATTGTTGTAATTTCTCATTAAATCTTCGTCCAATATATCTTCTGTGAAAATGAAATTGCAGTGTGTGTGTTTATTCTTTCAATTTGTGTATTTATTTGTGAAACAAGTACTGGAAAGGACACATTACACACGTTGGGGTAGATTGGGCCCAATTATGCCCTAAGGTATAACCTATACATCACCCGTACTAAAAACGTTGTGTGCATAGTTGCAAAGAGAATGTTGATCACGTTATATTTACCTTTTCAGATATACTTATGAAATCGCTGTTTTCAGATTCTCTAAATTTTAGTATATTTTTTACACATCTTAAACAAAGAAGGAAGTATACTCATTTACTTCTTTGTTTAGAACTATCAATTCGACTATAAATATTTCATCTTATTTTTTATTTATCATATAAGTATTTAATGAATAGATAATCCTAGATATTATATCATTGACTGGTCTGATGTAGAAATACTAATGTTTATTATACAGTCGTAGTCGAGTCGCCGAGGCGAACAGACGGGTTTGTTTACAAACAATACCAGTGTGAAGCACGTGGCAGAGAATGGCAGGATGGAAAAAACAAGCGGAGGCAGAGAAAACACAAGCGAAGGGTAATACAGGGGAAGGAATAGAAGAACTATGGTTGGTGCTAAAACAATTAAAGAAAGGTATGGAGGATACGAGGACCCACGGAAAGAAAAGAATGGGCGACTGAGGGGAGAGAGGTATGGAAAAGATGGGAAGAGGAGAGGAAGGGTAATGAAGAGGATACGGACAGTATCCAACAGTTGGTAGGGACAGTCCAGGACCTGACTTACAACTGAAGGAGGATAGGGAGGATAGGGTCGCGGAAGAAAGAAACTTGAAGGGCAGCATTCAGAAGTGGGAGAGGCGAGAGGACCGGAGGGCGAAGGAGGAGAGGAGGAAGAACGTGGTGGTAAGAGGAGTGGAGAATGAGATGGTAGGGGAACTTTTAGAGGAGGTGGTGTGTGAAAGTGAAAGTGGACAGGGTGGTGGAGATAAATGACAGGATGATACTTGTATGCCTCGCCATGTTCCAAGATAACTTATCTGTCATGAAGGGAAGGACAGGTGGAGAGTCTAAGACATCTTCATAGATGATGATCTAACAAAGCAAGGCCGGTGCATAGAGAAGCGGCTACTGGAGACAGCGAGGGAGTTGAAGAAGAAAGGAGAGAGGGATGTTAGGGTGGGATACCAGAAGTTGCGGCTAGGGGGGAGTCTGGAAGAGGTTACCAGAGTTAGAGGCGACTAAAAAGTAAGAAGAGGAGAGATGAGAGTGGGGATATGGAATATAGCAGGGATGAACATAATGATAAAAGAGCGGGGAGTGAAAGGGAATTGGGGGAATAGTTGGAGAGGAAATATAAACATCGTGGGATTAGTGGACTGAGGAAGGGTGCTGGGAGAGTGTATGTGACAAAATACAGCAAGGATGGGAATAGTGGACATTACCAGCAAAACAGGGAAGGCAAAAAAGGGGGGATAGCTCTGGATGTGAAGAACGGAGGATGTAGGGTAATCCAGGTGGTAAGGGCAGGAGGTTTGGCAGTGAGGCTGAAGAGTGAGGATAAAGGTTTGTGGTGGGGGTGGTATATAACAATAAAGGGTGGAAGGGAATAACGCAGTGTATTGAAGAGGTGGGTTAGGAGGAAATGCCTGGTGTGGTGGGCGGAGACTGGAACATGAGAATTGGGCAATTGTATGGGGGAAGGTCCATGGGGTGGAGAGAGGTGACGAGGGCATCTAAAGACGGAGTGGTTAATAGTGAGGGAAAAGGGTGGCACGAATTGATGGTAAGGAATGAGGGGTGAACGATACTAAATGGAACTGAAGAGGGAGATCATGACAGAAAACTAACATACGTGGGAGTGACAGGTAGCTCGGTTATTACCTATGTGATAAGCAGAAGGTGGGGTTATCAGATGAACATGGAGGGATGACAAGGAGGGTAACCTAAGTTATTGGGGGACAACGGAATAGTTTTAGGTTTTTTTCATATTTTAATATAAGTATCGTTTATTTTTTGTTATTCTTTTTGTTATTTGGTATCACAGTAGAACCCCTGTGTAACGCATCACGCTTCTAACGAATAGTCCACATGTAACGTAGGTGTAGGCCGGTCCCGATTGTTTCCTATACTCACAATGTTAATTTATCCCGCCTATAACGTAGTGAGGTAGAAAATTTCTCGCATGTAGCGTAGCCTCGGCGTGGTACAAACATTACGTATACTGATAATGTTATTTTTTCCCGCATGTAACGTAGGATATAGAAAAATTCACGCATGTAGCGTATTCGGTGCTATTAACTGGAATTGCTTGTCAGTCCTTTAATTTCGTTGTTCACTCCTGAATTAGCGGAATGTCTAAGTTATGTTTAGGCATGAAAACTAGTAAGCGGATGACGCCGCTTTACAGTGGTGAAGCATGATCAATACAAATCTTCACCATTAACTTATTTCACATTTGGGTTTGGAAGGTTCGGCCTCGTCTCTGTTTTGGCTTCCCCGTCTTGTTCCGTCAGCTCGGACTCCTCTACGTCCCTCTTTTTGTAGTCCGCAACGGCTCTACATTTGATCCTCGTAAGGCCCAGGTTAAGTTGGCCGTTACCGGCTTCCACCTTCTCCCCTTAATGTTTCTACTACTACAGAAGTAGTCGTACTATTAGTACAAACGTTCCTTTTGGACAATTCTTAATCGGTGCATCCCCTAAACTTAGGTGCTGGCGTGATCCAGCTGACTGTGGGAACACCGGTGACTTTTTCACGTTTTTTGCTGCTTCCTTGTCGCGCTTGCACCTGCACCTTTGCGCCCCGGATAACAGCTTCCTCTCACCATTTCTGGTGGCCACTGCGTTCTCTTATGAGCCCCGTGACAAGCATTATTTCTTTAACTTCTTCTATTTTACTATGGAATTCTTTTATACCCAGAAAATGCTCATTCCTCTTCTACACTAGTTAAAGGGACAAATTTTCATTTTATAATTTCATTTAAAAAAAAGATATTTACTTTCCAATTGGAGCTCCAATTCTCTATAATGTTATTTTATAATGGCATAGACACAGTTAATTGTGTTTAGTTTTAATTTTATTTCAAATTTTATGTTTAACTGTTTTTGAATTTTCCAAAATATCTTGACTATCTCTCCGAAATCCCCGTTTTTATACTTTAGAAATGTCAAAAGCAACACGATGAAGAAAAATTGGATTCTATAAATTTAATTTTTTGGTTTAAGATTCTTATTTTGCTTATGTTTCTTCTATGGATAGTGCAAAATATGCATAATTTTGAAGAAGATATGCAATATATGCACAATGCATATGCCTTGCTTATTACTATCAACCAATGAGCGGTGTTCCCACTGTGGGACTGTTGCAACTGGTTGTAGATAGAGTTAATTACATGGTCAGAGTGCCGGCGTTGGTATCGATACATATCTGTGCCGGGCACTAAATAATAAACTTTACACGTATGAACGCATTATATCACAATTAATAAGAGAGTTATAACAGTTAGGAAATTTATAGCTACCTACGCAGTTGTTTACTAAGTTTTTAAGTGCGTCGCTGCTTTCGGTGGGAACATAAAGTGCAGACGCGGAAATCTCCAAATCTTGAACTACAATCTGCTCTCGAGTGCTAATTTGTGTGAATTGGACGTATAGAGGACTTAACTACAAGAACAACTTATACAATAAATGCTAATGCAACCAATATAATGCAAACAGTAATAGAAATAACAACTGCAGTAGGAATATCACTAACAAATAATTTTTAGAATGAGTATCGTAGACAATATCCTGAGATTTTGGTGTATCGATCTTAAAATAAACAAAGCATCTTTGTAGTTGTTGCTCTTTCAGCTACTTGGTTCATAGTTAACAGTCCGCATCTTCTTCTAGATTCTCCTCGTTTCTGGAGGCACCTGTACACAATGCCATGGGCAATAAGGAGCCACAATAACGCGACTCATTAATCCTCATAATTAGGGCTTGGATTCTAATTACCTATTTCCCTTATCTAGGTATCATTTTCAATATTTGTTTATGTTGTTGTCAGTTTTCCCATATTCTTTACCAATTTTATTCTAGGTATTTAGATGCCGTGTATTATTACAATTGTCATGGAAAACAATTTTTTCTTTTTTCTTTCATCCAAAAATAGAATTCTATTAACTTACATATTTATGCATTCCCGTGCATAACTACATTATACGTGGCGATTGAGGGCCAAAACATGTCAACAACTATTATATTCCATGCTTGGGAAATTAATATCAATTCCTTTCAGCGTTCTCCGCTCTGCCTTCTCCTCCCTCACTTCCCTTTCATCCTACCCTTTCCATATAAAAGTCGCTCCTGCAACGTCTACCCTTAAATCACATTACCAATAGTTCCATCTTACATCTGTCATCTATATATAGCATTGTCTTAATTTATTAAATTATCATATTATTTCTAATCCTCACGCTGTGAAAAGATTTCGTTGCCCAGCTCACCCAACTTTCTCCACGTCTTCACATGCTTGTAATATTAAGCATAACTGATTCGTTAATAAAACCATTTCGGACCAATTGTTACCGTACGACATAATACAGCAAAAAACTAGTTCGCTTTACGTGGCATTCTGATAGATTGATTGAAAACAAACGCCATCAGAAGTTTCACACGTTCATCAATCGACAACTGGCACGCTGTCTGCATCAATTTGGTTTTATACTTTATGAAATTGCGAAAAAGGCGCCACAATAGCTCTATTGATTGCTATTGTCCAATATATCTATCTATATGTGTCTCGATCTGTCGGACGGAAGGCCAGGTATTAATTACAATGTCACTAACTTTGTTTTATAATACGATATTCAAATTTTGATCTCTTCTGCGGGATTTATGTTTTATGAGTTTTATGTGATTGTTTTAATGATATTGATACTACGTCGTCATTATCCTGCTAATCCTTCATGGGTGGTCAGTAGCACAAGTATATTGTGCGCCGCAAATGCACCGTGATCCATAAATAGACAAGTCCTTTGATTGTTAAAAATCGTTTCAATGAAGTTATTGTTACTTTGCGGTGTATGAGATGTTACGCTATTATGAGAACATACGTCTTTGTGATAAATTAACAAAAGTGTAAAAGCATAATAAAAACGGAATTGTATATATTTTATATATTGTATAAAGAACTGGTCTGCTGGAAATGTGTAGACTGATCAGATTTCAGTCTAGGGAAATTAAAAATTTAAAATGATATTAGATTAAATATTACAGCACACCAGAAAAATCTGTAATAGTAAATAACATTCGTAGTTCTTACCATTTGTATGATATTGCTTTCACAGGAAGTAGAGAATATTCTGGATGGTGCGGATTTTAATTACGAATCTCATTAGGAGGCCGATGTTATTGTTTACCGAGGTCGGTCGACATTTAAAGCCCTCGCAAACTCATCAACTATACTTCCTGTGCGTAGATTGATAATTTAAATCACATGTAATCGTCGCAATTTGCCGTAGGCATTGCTTTTAAAAAGTGTTAAGCACAACTTTTTACTTACATGTATAATTAACTTCATTATAAAACTACATAACCGTAACAAACTACATAACCAGGAATTGCAATATATCCTGTGGTGTATACCAGCTTAAATATCTTTTGTTTTCAATACTGATTGACGTGTTTGACGCATATCGACGAAACTGAAATTGATGGAGAACGTGCAAGCGCGGAAGTCAATGGATTGTCCGAACAATAGAAATGGCAATGTATATGGTACCTTTTCAACTGGCTGCACGCTTCATTTCACGTGCGTGCACATTTGCAGGAATCGGAAGAGGACCTGGCCAATCTTATGGAAAAGTTACAGAAGCCCAAGTAAATGGACTAGGAACCTAACCTTAGGGCCGGTCTTTCCACCTGCCAATAAAGTCCCCAATAGTTATTTGCCAAATAAATTTATTAGGACGACTTATTTGTCGAATAGCATGAATGTCTTTCCTACCTGTTCTATTCAATGAATTGTTATTTGTCAAATAAAGGGTTCATTGTAAAAGTTGGCAATCCTGCATTTATATATTTAAACTTCGGTCACTTCCGTGCAGTTCTAGAAAAGGAAAGTTATACATAATATTGCAATATGTAGGATAGGGATAAACAATAATAGTAAATTGATTAATAATTTGTTTTTTTTGAGTACTCTTGATTGTGATGTGTTTGTGCATTCAGCATTTTGTGTGAAACTATCGAGTTGGGTAACTGTTACTTATAAACGCCCAGCGCGATTTATTCTCGCGATATTTATATTTAGTCTTGCTTGG
>JAODVP010146066.1:0-18869 GCA_025400035.1 Tetradonia laticeps
CCAAAAATAAAAGCAACAATTTAATTTCTATGGTGCCATTACATACAGGATCGGATGTATGTATGATGTACTCAGATGGTTAAACTAGTTATTCTAAAAACAATAGAATTTTTAGACTTAAAACAAAGAGGTGACGAATATTTTGCTAAAGGCGTCCCAAGTTCCCCCGTTTTACTCTACACCAATGAATTCCGTACAGTATGTAGTAGATTATCTAATTCTAGCTTTACAAACATAGGCAGTAATCGAACATTATTCCCAGTTTACATAAATAGTATAAGTCTAGTAAACACAAGTTGTCTTAAAACAAGCACAGTTTATGTTATGCAGAGTTATCGCGTCGGCTGTCCGGAAGTTGCGTGCTTCGCAACAACAAGTTGCCCGCCAATGTCGTTGCTTGTAAAAATATGTTAATTTTGTGTTGCGGCGAAGTTTGCAGTTAGCGCGCATTTAGCGTAATCGCATTCATGTCTTATCGCCGCGGACAACCTGCGAAGCCTTGCGGGAAACTTCCCCGGCCTCCTCCCGTCGAACGCGGAAGAAATTCGATTAAGTTGTCGCTGCAAACTCGCGGCGTGCACTCTTTCATTCTGATCAAGGATTGTGCGCCGCGCACAACTCGAAACTTATTCAGAATTAGTTGGTAATTTAAGTTTTACGGGCGCGCGCGCCGGCATAAAGTTGTTTCCCGGACCCGTAAATCCATTTGTGAAATTATTTCGACGATTAAGTCGGCAAACAAAGAAGTTACACGAGGCGCAGGTGTACACGTCGTAAAAGCAACGCGCAATTATCCACGTTTCATAGAAATATGCGTCGCTGGAATTTATTTCTGGCATTTTTCCTGCCGTAAGCCATTCCAGTGAGTTATCCTGGATGAAGTCGTGCGTTGCTAGACGAGCAGCGTTTTCATTACAAGTCGGGTCTGTCTGGTATTACGAAAGCAAAAGTTATCAGCGTTATAATTCCTGACATGTCAGCGCAACTCGCGCTGTCAAGCCTGAACTGACAACGATAAACTGCTCAGTTTTACGAAGACATAATTACGGTATACGGTATGACATAACGTAGGAATTGTTTCTGTCTTTCGGTGACGTTTAATTCAGTTATCGAGCATGTGTCTTGAAATGTTTATCCTGCGAGACAAATATTTATCTTGTGGCTTACTGTGCTGCTTGTCTCGGCTTGTCTGAGCTTCCCTAGTTTTCCTAGGTATTTAGGTATTTAGTCTACACGACAAATTACAGGCAGGTATAACAGACGCTTACTTAATCTAGACCAGGGGTCTTTAACGTGCGGCCCCCGGGCCCTTTCTTGAATTTGAATTTGAGGAAAATTATGCACATATTTAACACATTTTTAGGCAATTTCAGCAATATTTTAAAACATTTTTAGATATTTTAAGGCATTTTTAGACATCTTAAGACATTTTCACACGTTTTTTGATATTTTTAGGCATTTCCAAACCATATTTAGACGTTTTTTAAGACATCTTCAGATATTTTGAAAGTTTTAGAAACAATTTAAGCATTTTCAACATTGTTGGATAGGTTTGGAGACCGAGTTACACATTTTTACATATTTTTGCACATTTTTATACATTTTACAATATTTTCAGACAATTTTAAATAATTTAAGCTATTTTCAGCTATGTTTAAATATTTTTAGACATTTTCAGATGTTTGCAGGCATTATAAAGCTGTTTTAAGTATTTAGAACATTTTCATGCATTTTTAGAAAATTTAAGAGATTTTCTGACGTATTGGTTCGTTTTCAAACATTTTCAAACATTTTTTAAACATATTAGATATTTTTAGATGAATTACGACAATTAAAGATTTTTTTAAAGCATTTTAAAACATTTTTAGACAATTTCAGCAATATTTTAAAACATTTTTAGATATTTTAAGGCATTTTTAGACATCTTAAGACATTTTCACATGTTTTTTGATATTTTTAGGCATTTCCAAACCATATTTAGACGTTTTTAAGGACATCTTCAGGCATTTTGAAACTTTTAGAAACAATTTCAGATATTTGTAAGCATTTTCAAACATTGTTGGATAGATTTGTAGACGGAGTTACACATTTTTACATATTTTTGCACATTGTTATTTTTTAAAATATTTTCAGACGATTTAAGATACTTTCAGGTATGTTTAAATACTTGTAGACATTTTTAGATGTTTTCATACAATTTCAGGCTTTATAAAGCATTTTTTAGCCATTTAGAACATTTTCCTACATTTTTAGATAATTTAAGAGATTTTTAGATGTATTTGTACGTTTTCAGATATTTTCTAATAGTATAGATAATATTTTAAGATAGTAGATATTTTCAGATGATTTAAGACAATTAAAAATATTTTTTTGGAACATTTTTAGACAATTTCAGCAATATTTTAAAACCTATTTATATATTTTAATGCATTTTTAGACATCTTAAGACATTTTCACAACATTTTTAGATATGTTTAGGCATTTCCAATCATTTTTAGATTGTTTAAAGACATTTGTTGACATGTTCAGGTATTTTCAAACATCTTCAGGCATTTTGTGAAACAATTTCGAATATTTGTAAGCATTTTCAAACATTTGCAGACAAATTTAGACAATTTAAGATATTTTCAGCTATCTTTAAATATTTTTAGACATTTTCTGATGTTTTCAGATATTTCCTGGCATTTAAAAGCATTTTAAGGTATTTAGATGAAATATTAGGGATTTGCAGATAATTTAAAACATTTAAAAGTATTACAAAACAAAATTAATGTATAAATAAAACACAAGGTGGAAAATTATCCTGCAAATAATAATTTTAAGGCATTATTAGCGTTCGGATTTTGATAATATTACTCTGTTCGTGAATTTTTTTGACGAAAGTGAAGTATTTTCAATATTTTTAGATGTTTTACGTGTATTCTTCTATTCTATTCAAGAAAATTTTATTTTCTATGAATTCTAGAAAGGACTCAATATTTATCTGATATTTATTGTATGTTTAGCTGTTTTTAAATTTTGATTTAAATCGCTTGATTTTGAAGGTGGAAGGAAAGGTGTAATAAAAGGTTGAAGACCCCTGATCTAGACTCTAGGCCTTTATTACAGAGTCATACAGAGTTGTAAAGGGTCTTCTCTTCTCCACTTTCTCCGAGTTGTGCGTATTATCCTGTGTGATCAATATTTCCTGCAGGTGACACAATTAATTTCACGCCAAATTACTGTATATTACACCATGATTAGATGTCTCTCTTCACGCCCGTAAAGCCGTTTAGCTTTGTTGTTGTTATTCACGCCTCAGATCATAAATTCGCTGTTGTTTCATACTCGTACGCTCATTATAATCACGTGTATTGATCGTGGTGCCGGTTTCGCGGATTAAAACATCACAGTGTTGTTAGCTAACTTAGCTAACTTTGCTAACTTAGCTAACATAGCTAACTTATATCGTCACACTGGAGGTGTAGGTGGAAATGGGTGTAATTAATTGTATTTATACCTAATAAAATTTAATTAGTGTTTAAGCAGACTTCCCTAATAGTCCAGTAATCCAGTAACTTTATACATAAACCGGTAGTTTTTACAGACTTGTTTATGCTGTTGAGTTAATGAATATTTCGAGTTTTTTCGGTTTTTGACAGACTTGTGTTCAGGACTCGAGGTCACAAACTTATTCTTAGGCGATAAATTGTATAATTCTAAACATGACTTTCCTACATAAGAAATACAACATTATTTTGAGGAAATAACTCTGTGAATAATTATTCGGTGATAAATTTTATTTCAGTTGTTTACTATTTTTATTACTATTTATATTACTTTTTGATACAATGAAATCACAGTAACTCGTTGAAGATTAGCTAAATAATACTGTGTAATAAGAGTAATCCATTTTTAAATTAAAGTGTCTTAAAATTTATATTTAATTATATAATTTTACATAAATTTTAGCAAAAAATAGAATTTTGGTGTTTACTGTATGCATACTCTTATGACTACCCACAATCAAAGTTGCCTACGTTAAAACGACAATTCCAATGAAATTTCGATTAATAAAATTATTTAAAATATTACAAGCGAGTATATAAATTCTCAATTATTATGATTAATACAATAATTATAATAATAATCCTTAATTATAAAATTTATAGCAAATACGGGAAATACTTTCGATTTCAATTGCAGCAAGCTGTCATTTGTCAGTTATGCAATGGCTGCCGGATTGTGAGCGTCGCGAGTCGCGAACACGTGAAGTTCCATTCCGGCACATTATTTCACATCTCCCAAAGAAATACGCAATAAGTACAATTAGATTTAACCATGTATAGACTGTTGAAGTTACGAAATACCAATATTCAGCCTCTGCGAAGCGTGTCTTTTCCTCAGTCATCACTTATAAGCGAACGAACTAGTAACCGATGTAACCTCTGCAATCAGATCCACAATGCAAGCCAAACGCAAGGTAAATTAACAGCTCTAACACTTTCCTATGTTTATGTTATGTAATACGCTATACACAAAATATACAAATACGAATCCCCTCAGTTGCTTTTCAATCGACACATACGAGTCCTCACATCGCTCCTAAGAAAATAAGAAAGAAGAGAGTTACCAGAAAGTACTACACCGATATGCTAATAGTGAAGGAGTCGTCTGCATCGGAAGTGAAAGCAAAGATCATGAACTTGAAGCCAAATGACATCAAGATGCTGGCACTGACGAATCTGAAACTGAACGAGTTGTACAAACTGAAAGAGTTTACGAAATTGAATCAAACTGGAGGCATTACCGAGTATTCCTATAGTAATCTAGCTGACTTTTCGCATGGGTTACTCCAAGAGGAGGTTGTGGAAGTGGTGGCTCCTCCAGTTGAGCATTTAATTCAACCTGATTGTCCTAAACAGCTTCAGATTAATATTGATGAGGAAATGGAGGCTGATATTGAACAAACTGATAATCTTTTACACAAGTAAGTTGTTTATACTTTAATACAGTAGAAACCGTACAGTAAAAACCGATTTAACGACAAATTTGGACTGGTCTCTCCGTCTTTCTATGATATATAACGTTAAAAACCCGCAGATAACGTAAAAAACGGATATAACTGCATTATTTCAGTGCCTCGCCATGAAAAATTTCCAATTTTCGGCTTATGAACCCAGATTTGACCTACATTTCATTGATCTAATTTTGTATTTCTTGTAAAATTAGTGTGAAAACAATTCCATTCCAACCGGAAATCGTCGAAGAAGAAATTAACGAAGACGCGCCTGATATAGTTGAACAAATCGTCGAGAATAAGCAGAAGCGGGTGAAGTACACAGGCGATCGTCGTGCTCGTGAGGAGGTAATTGCTAGGACACTCGCAGCGTATGTTGAAGTATGCGCTGGGTTGAAGAACCCGCATCGAGGGCTCAACGCGTACACATTTTACCGACACCGGTGTAAGCTGGGGAAGAATCAGAATGATCGGTATCCTCCTATTAACAACATTAATGTGTACAATGCTCTTCTGAAAGGATTTGCAGCCAAAGGCGACTTCCGCAGGCTTCAAGAGATCCTAACTTTGGCTAAGGAAGAAGGTATGCAACTGAATGTGCAGAGTTATGCAGCCATCTTTGAGTGCATCGCTCGTGTTAACTTTAACGACAGTCACACGAGGTTCATACGTGTTTATACTAAGGAAGCGTTAACTGCGGGCATCACCTATGATAAGATTTTGAACGAGGCTACGTTTTTGTACGACCAGAGGGAGAAAGTGATTGGTGCTATGCAAACACATGATTTTGGTTTTAAGCCAAAGTACTGGGAACCACACGTGCATTATACAAATAGATTGTTGAATGACCTCAATCACGACGAGCAGTTGAAAGGATTACAGGAAGGTCACAAAGGGAAAGCTGGGATTTTCTCCAAGGAGATGTTAATTGACTTGACACAGAAGCAAATAGATATTGAGAGGAATGTTATGATTACTGTAAGTATTATTTGTGTTACAACCCCTTAATATTAACATTTATATGAGATAAGCGGCATAGTTTTTGACCAACCTATTCCCAAATTATTTCTTAATTTTTTTACATATTCTAGGTCTTTAATAAACATAAGTTTAAGTATCGTTTTTTTCTGTAAGCCTTTGTTTGAAGAATATGAATTTTTTAAGAAAAAAATTGGAGATAGGTCGGTCAAAAACCGTTCCGCTTGTAAAATAATGTCTTATATAGGTTAAGAGCATTGAAGCTAAACCGGAACCAAGCGAGGAAGTACTTCGCTATCGTGAATTGTGGAATCAACATCTGAAACTATGGGAAACAGCAGCTGGTGTGGCTTTCAATCGGGATCTGCTGGCTTTGACAGCACAACGGAGCTCGTTGAACTACGACGTGTACATTCGTAGCATACCTACGAAGGATATCATCACAATATTGGTCGGGGAAGCTCAGAAAATGGCACAAGGATCAGAAACCTACAGTCCTACCACAACCATGTTGTATAGAGAGCTAGGATTGAAGGTGTACGCCCGCTACAAGGTCCTCAAAAAGCAGAAGTCCGGTGTACTGGATAAGATCATGAAAGTTCACTCGAAATATGTGGAGGACTACGCTAATAATCACTGTGTGCTTGGTACCACACCAGACCGCGTCGAGTTGTTGAACAGTCGGCAAAAGTGGCAATGGTTGGAGCATAGTTTCAAACATGAAGGCGCTACCATTGCTATGGACCACCAAGAGTGGACGCCAGCGGCTCTCCTGGCGATTGGGAAGTTCCTGTATAATATTATTATGCATGACTTGAAAATTGATGTTAATTCTTTACGGACTAACAGTAAACACAAGTAAGTACTATATTAACTTCTCTAAAATTGGTTTTTATACAACTATTCTTCAAAAGGAATTACCTCCCTGCATTTTACACGATTTTCCGTACACATGGCCGTGCCATCAAAGAAGAAGTGAAACCTCACCCAGTGTTGTCCAAGTTGTACCGAGCGTCTGTACCTGAGACTCTAACCTTTCCTGCCTATGAACTCCCCATGAAATGCCCGCCTGTGCCGTGGACATGTGTCACAAATGGCGGATTCCTAATCGCTCCTTGCGAAGTAGTCCGCTTGCCCAGCCAAGCCACTGCTCAGAAGCAGCGGATGCGGGATGTGCCGCCCAGCCAACTGTTTCCAACCCTGGATTCGCTGAACCAACTCGCGGCTGTGCCATGGAAAGTAAACACGAAGATCCTGGATGTCATTATGGAGGTTTTCCAGAATGGAGGCTCTGCTAAGTTGGACGTACCTGAGTTGCCTTCGTCTCTGCCCCAGCCGTCTCCCGTACAGGTGGATATGAGTAAGGCACAGAGACAGGTGTTGTTCCGGCAGAGGTTGCAGTATCGTAGAAAGAAGGCTGAGATGTATTCACTGTGGTGTGACTGTTTGTATAGACTGTCACTGGCCAATCATGTAAGTTACAATTTACTTCACTGTTCTATAGCCGTATGCTGAAAATCACTGGTGTTATGACTCAAATGACCTTGGGAAGCGTCTAAAATTATTGAAATTTTAGTTCCGAGATGACATCTTCTGGTTACCGCATAATATGGATTTTAGAGGTAGAGTATACCCTATGCCTCCTCATCTCAACCATCTAGGCTCTGATCTAGCTAGATCCATGCTTGTGTTTGCGGAGGCTCGTCCTTTGGGACCTAAAGGCCTCGACTGGCTCAAACTACATCTGGTCAACTTAACAGGACTCAAGAAACGGGATCCGGTTTCTAGTCGATTAGAATTTGCAGACTCAATCCTACCGTCTATCCTTGACTCCGCTGATCGTCCTTTGGAGGGCAAGCGTTGGTGGGCCGATAGTGAGGAACCCTGGCAGACTCTTGCATGTTGTATGGAAATAGCCGCGGCTGTGCGTTCGCCGAACCCGCAAACCTTCCTATCACACTTCCCAGTGCACCAAGACGGCAGTTGTAACGGTCTCCAACACTACGCGGCGCTAGGCCGTGACAGCGCAGGTGCTTTCAGCGTAAACCTCTCGCCAGCTCGTGTTCCTCAAGACGTCTACAGCGCTGTGGTCGCTCTAGTCGAAGAGCGTCGACAGAAAGACGCCGAGGGTGGCATGGAGATTGCCAAAATCCTCGAAGGCTTCGTAAAACGTAAGGTGATTAAACAAACTGTCATGACTACTGTGTATGGCGTCACACGGTTTGGAGCGCGTTTGCAAATCGCTAGACAACTGAAAGACATTGACGAGTTCCCCAAGGAGTCGGTCTGGGCTGCTTCGAATTATCTCACTGCGAGGACCTTTGACTCGCTCAGGACTATGTTCACTTCCACGAGGGAGATCCAAGACTGGTTTACGGAGTGTGCTAGACTGATCTCTTCAGTATGTGCTGAGAACGTGGAGTGGGTCACACCGCTTGGTCTTCCTGTGGTGCAGCCTTACTTGAGGTATAAGAAACTCGGGAATGGATACGAGAACTTTCATATGGATTCCTATGAGAAGCCCAATGTGATGAAGCAGAAGAATGCGTTTCCGCCGAATTTTATTCACTCCTTGGATTCGAGCCACATGATGTTGACGTCTTTGAAATGTGAGAGGGCTGGGATTACGTTTGTGTCCGTGCATGATTGTTATTGGACGCATCCATCCACGGTTCATATTATGAACAAAGTATGTCGAGAACAGTTTGTTGCTCTGCACTCGGAACCGATTTTGGAGGATTTGTCCAACTTCCTTACTGAAAAGTACAGCTACCAGGCTGAGTAAGTACAGTTTTTTCGTTTGTTTTATGCGGTAAACTCTGGGTAGGAGTATTTATTCTTCTAGCTCTTCTAGATTACTAAGAATTGTCTAGAAAAATTCATTTTCCAACGAGAATTATGCTGTTTTAATGAGTCTTTATTGTGATTCACACAAATTATTATGTTATGCCTACAATTTGATGATATTTCCAGTGAAATACAAAATGATGGATCTGTGGTGGAATTGACAAAGAAGAAACTCAATCGGGTCCTGCGCAAACTACCCAAGACCGGCGACTTCGACATTCAAGAGGTCATCGAGTCTGTTTACTTCTTCAGTTAATATTTAAGGAATTCGTGATGATGACCATGTATCATTCAATGTAATCGAGTTGGTGAGTTCACTTCTTTTCTTTAAGTTGAAATTACGTTTTTTACTTATTAAATCCAAAGACTGCGAAGTTTTCGAAAATTTTTATTAAAACTTAAAGCAATACACAAAAATAACAATCCTCATTGTTTGCATATGCCTTAGTCACATTTGTACTTAATCATAACTAGTGATTCCTAAACATTTATCTAAAAATTGTATATACATAGAGCTGTGCTTGAGTTGTATTGTTATTGAACACATTTAGTCGCGAGTACCACCTTAGAAAGGAGAGTTCATCCCGAGTTTCGTGCCAAATTCCAAACGAATTCGTCTTTGTTGCCGTAGATTCACCCTAATAACAGATCAAAATTACTATTTTGTGTGTAAAATTATCATAAACTTACTTAATCTCTTGCCGCTTCACTAGTTCGGAGATTCCAAACGTTACCACAGGAGATACAAATGCGAAGATTAGTATGAGTGGGTCGAAATATCGTTGTTTCCTACTCGGAAAGCCCATAACGTTCATCAGACTGTAGGTAGCTTGCAGCATGAGAAGTACAACCATGGCCATGACCCAAATAAGGTTACTATGAGGCGATCGGGACCATATATTATGCTCGCGATGCACGAAACCCACTGATATGACGACTAGGAATATAATTCACGGTTATACCTTATATTATATAGAATTATGTGAGTGAAACCTACCGAAATGCAGCACTGCGATCAAAACGCAAATATTCTGCGCGTATTTCAACGTAAAACTATGTTCGGAGTCCACCCAGCCTCCTGTGAAAGTAGCATTCGCAGTCTGCGTCGGAAGGTAGTATAGCAGACAGGTACAGCCTTCTTGCGCACAGATTTCCGCGCAGTGCACGGATAAAATACTCGAGAAAGTGATGAGGACGGCTAAGATGGCCGGGAGGAACTTCGCGCCGTAGAACCACATGACGAACCTCGCGACTTCGCCGTTAAACATTATCTGGTTCTTCTCCTGCGGCTTTTTCATGATGTCTGGGTCGGTTTTAGTGCCCATGAGGGAGACGCTCAAGATGGGAATCACCACGCACACGGTCCACAGGACATGGCCGGGAGTAAGGATCGCAGGGAGCATGACCAGAGCCGCTGCCACTTGGACTATGCTCAGGGAGATGCAGCATGACAGCCAGAACTGCGCGGTGTTCCATAGATTCCACATGTAGTGACGAGCTTCCATTACCAGGTGGAAGATGGAGATCGGATTCTCTCGTTTTAATGATAATGAGCAAGCGATGGAGTTCAGGTCACGCGATACATCGATTGGGGAGAGCAGGTCTCCTTCGATAGGGGCGAACGTTTCTTTGGTTTGGCAGGTTTGCGGGTAGATTGGCTCCACGCCGATGCTAAATTTAGTGGGTTAATAGATTTTCTAGATTCTGAATCTGTGGGTTAGTATTACCTTGCATCTGCTTGTAAGAATATCCCCATGTTTTCGTTATTCGCAGAAGATCCCATGACGCAAACTACTTCGCCGTAATCTTGCATGATGTGCAGCATTTCCTTGGTGTTGGAAGGCGTACAGTCGGTAAAGAGCGAGACTAGGAGTGGTACATTGTCGATCAGTTCAATATGTGGTCTGATTTTATCAATGCCTCTTGGAAGTTTAGCCTGAGGGAGTTAGAAATGTTATGAAATCAGATAAAATCTGATTTCCTCAATTGGTAAAAACTGTACTTTACCCGATTGCTCATGTCGAAATTAATCGGCGCGCTATGCTCAGTACTGTCGGTGAGACAACTCAAGCTCTGCCAATCATGCGGGTCTTTATCATCCTCACGCTCTTCCGGCGTCTGCACCTCGTCTTGCGGCACAAGCGAGTGCACTTCATTATCAAATTTGACGACAGTCTGCTCGGTGTTGATGGCGCTCGGCGCTGAAAAGCTCATCGTGCGCGACGACTCCAAATTGCTGTGAATGAACACCGCGTATCAACGTCAAGTCAAAGAAACTGGGTAAGTTGATGGAAGACTAGTGTTGGGACAACGGATTCATCTCACATCTCATCATCGACAAGGCCAGAGAACATCCAAGTGCAAGGCAACAGAGTTTGTGTGTTTGGGGTCGTTGTAAAGCTAAAAATACATTCATTGCACGCGTGTGAACACAACCGTTAATGTGTTTTTAGCTTTAAAGTTTATGGGAGAAGAGTTGTGGATACCTATCAAGAATGTTCTTGAATTCATTTGTCGGTGTATCGATGGAGTACAAGCGGCGGTCGCTTTGCGACTTGCGGCGCAATTGCGCGGCGCGCCGCCGCGACCACTCGTCATCCTGCGCGCTCCTCGCGCCACCCGCTCTGCCCGCCGAGGATGTTAGTAATGTAAGAGAGAAACACACACAGAGTATCAGACAACGATCAATCAAGTCATGAATGCGAAGCCAGGCACAAACGAACAATGAATGATGACAGAGGCGCAAGCATGCGGCATTTACAAGGTGCGACACATTGTCTAGTACAATTCCTAGCCCAGTCCATACAAATATTAGGTTAGTTCACTTTTTTTTTGAATCTTGTATATCTAAATCCATGTTTTATAATCGAATCAGGGACTCGGACCGGACCGAAATCGGTGGTAACCGGACCGCAAATTCATTTGTCGGTAAGCATTTCGGTGCCGATTTCGTCCAACTTCGCGTCCTCTGAAGGTCAAAAGGTACAACAGTAAATCTAAAGATGGCGGGGTGATTTCCATTGTAAAATTGTACTCGTGCTTAGCCGGAAGGTCCGGAACCGAAAAATTTTAATAAGCTGAGACCGTAACCGAACTGGAATTATATTGCGATCCGAGTCCCTGACTTGAATAACAGCTAAGCATTTGAGTGTAGTACTGTGTAGTACTCACGTCATCCCAATAGTTTCCGCTCTGCTGTCACCCTCAGTATCTGGGGCGAAATACGAGGCAGTTTCCTTGTAATAAAAAAATGGACGCGAGCACTACACACTACCTAACTCACAAGATGCTTGCTTCATATAAAATTGAAGCCGGATACTTTTCTAGGGCACCACGTAGTCCATTAAAAAATCAGAACTAGATTTTAGTCCTATTATGCTAATTAGTACAATTATAAGTCGGCAATTGCATATTACCTGTTCCTGTCGCTAAGGAGAGAGATATGACAGTTCCACCCGCTTTCTAATCCCATCTTCTCGCTGAACACCCGTGACCGCAGTTCGTTTTCTTTGCTGAAATGCACAAAGCGAATACACGCACGTTCCAGTTGCTCGATGAGGTGTACCATATCTGCCTGAGCCTGGTACTGCATGGTAACCATGCCAATCAACACCTGGTTACACTGCATATCAAAGCAGGAATCGGCATCTTGTACTTCTGAATTGGGGGGCTCATTATACAACAAGGAATCTATATATAAAAAAAATCACCATGTGTCCAAATTAAGTGTCTGTACTCACCTGTACTATAAAACGGCCCTAGAGTTGTCCGAATCTTCGGCTCCAAGACACTGCGACACTCCCAATGTACCGGGGTAGGACTACGATGGCACTGGTAGAGATGCCTGGAGTCACTAGGCAACTCCAGGTACACATGGCTGAGCTTATCACTGACGGCCTTGGACAGTGGTCTGTAGGCAAAAGCCGTGCAGTATGCCGTCAAGCTGCAACGCTGGTAGAAGTCCTGGATTTTCTTCCGATCGCCAGGGGTCAAAGGACACAAGTCGTAACCGTCCCAGTAATCCACACAGGAGTCTAGGATGATATCAGCTGTGCCTTGAGAGAGCAACTGGATGGACCCACTGCTGAGTTCTTTCACCACCACGGCGAACATGTGCGGGAATGGAAACTTCAGTTTGGTTGACATGCTGAGTGATCGTGCGTACTTGTTGTCCCTTCGTACCATTTCCGGTTGCTGTGAGTATAGGATTTTTAAAATGTAGATTATTATAAGTTTTATGAAGCTATGCTTACTAAGTGTCGAAATGTTGATAACTGTTGCTCCAATGAGAAAATCTTCTGTGCCTGCTCCACGAATCCGATCTCTCTAGCCAGTTCACACAAGCAGCGCCGGTTTGTAACGGGAACGAGGTTTTCATTGTACATCGCTTCACAGGTGATGTGTGAGCAGAATTGTGTGTAAGTCTTTTGCGTTTCCGTATTGCACGTGTTCAGAAGTATGGCTAAACCTAGAGGTTTTAGGGAGTTGAGATGCTTGTGCCACTTCATATCATCGAAGTGTAATTTGAAGGGATCTTTAGGATTGTAAGTCACATCCAGAACTTCAGCAATTGAGGTACCCGCATCATCTTGAAATTGCGCGTCGCTTGTCTTCTCGCCGTCTTTGTTGAGATCATTTAAATTCGCAAGACTTGAAGTATCAGAAATGTTGTCGGCATTGTGTAGGAAGAATACTTTTTCGGCTGTGGGATTCGGCCAGGATAGTATTCCTTTCTTGTCGACACACGATAAAGCCTGTAAGTTTTTTTATATACTTATATGTAGAAAATCATAACAAATTCTCAAAAAAAAATTTAACATTTAAATTTCGCGGACTTTAATTAAAGCAAAATAAGTTTGGCAACGTCGCTGAGTTTAACCGATTGACATCCAAATGCAAATGGCGGATTTTTCTCAGCAGTCTCCTCAATGGTCTTATTCGAAATTTTGAAAAAACTTACCGTAACAGAACCAAGCACGTGTAAGATATTAGCAGTCCTGGGAAGAATAGGTGATTTTCCATTAATAATATCCAGAAAATTCTGAAACACAGCCTCGTAGTTCAGATTAATGTTCGGTAAATTGTCATTTTTGGCGTCTTGATCTTCGAACAGCTCAGTGGTGGAATCCACCATATCGGTATCAATACTCGCTTCAAATAACGACTTGAAAATGGCCATCCCAATATAATTGAGTATGTTCCACACTATAGGAAAAGTAATTGGCAGCAATGGCAGCACAGTGCTGGTTGGCACAATGAGGAACAACTCGAGAAACGACGCCTTGCCTACCATACTCTCCAGGTACATGAGTCGGATGAAGTTGATGCTGAGAATCAACGCCGCTACGATCGGCAGCAGGATGCGCTCGATTACTTGGACCATAAGCAAATGGCGTTGTTTGTTGTGGGGAGTGATTGGCCGGTCGACACCTTGCTCCAAGGCAAGCTTGAGGGAATCCAAGTATGGCGTTTCCAACAATCGGTACTTCCGGTTGTCCAATGGCTTCCTGGCTTTGGGGATGCTGAAAATTTCATTAGCGTTTTGCAGACTCGGCCCGTAAACCTCCTTGGCGTGCAGCAATGGAATGTCACACTTGTCCAACGCCTCGCAGTAACCGGGACTGTGCTGACCTGGCCGGACGATAATAATGTCGTCCTTCACCAGCAGGGCCCACGGCAGATTCACCACTTTCTTATCTCTATACGTCCATTGCAAGGTGACACACGGTGAGTATGGAGTGCCAAGTTCAGGATAATTACTAGGAGTCCATTTGATCATTTGTATTTGACTCCGGATTTTGTTAACGTGTAGCATGACTGTGTCTGCGATTTCATACTGACGTAGCTTGTTATCGTATAATTCAACACTGACCGCCGAAATGAGCAGGACAATGATAAGAATGGCTTCGTAAATGAGTATGTCGTGTTTGTCAGAGCAGACGTAGACTATGAGCAGTGAGAAGGCACATAACACAAGAAAGAGTGCAGAGACCCAGTTGATATTGGTATAGTGACTAGAATGGTGGCATGTCCTTAACAGCCATGACTTGATGTGTCTGAAAATTACCCAGGTATGTATTATTCATGGGTCATTTGTGTTTATGTTTTGGCCATGGTTGTGTAACACTGTCAACAACATACTTTTTACGATGAGACGCGTTGTATTGGTAGACTGTGTGCTCTATGTCTTTGCAAAGCCGGTGCAGTGCATCCTTAGTAGATAAACCGATCACTTCCTCGCGGGTTTCCATTTTTCTGATATTACATCTTGTACTCTGATGAGGTTAAGAATGTGCGGGTCCGTGCAGCCTGTGCAGGTTTAACTGGTTTCGGTTTAAGAATAGCTGCGCATCCACAGTATCTAACGCGGATCATCTTACTCGGCGATTTGTTTATACAAAGTGATTTTTGCATCATTTATGCCAATTACAGATCATTCTGAATGACTCTGTTAACTTCAATCACTTCAATTGATAAAATCATATGTTTGGGGTAACTGGGATTGCATATATTTCAATTATATATTTGACAGTCTTTCAGAAACAAAATTAATTGATATCATTTATATTGTACATATTTATTAATGTTATTATGTACCTAGAGTACCGCTAAATAACTAGTTAAACTAATTTGTTGTTTGAATCATTTTACAATTGGTTCTGGTACATATCAATAGATGTCGCACTACACTAGTTGTGTAGGCAACCAGTAAACCACGTGAATTTTTAAGCTCCATAGTTGGGCACATTTTCATTGTAATGTTACCTGCACCAAATTACAGCCGTATTATTATTGTTTAGTAAGGTAAAAAGCTATTTTGCCTAGGCTATAAATGATTCAGGTAATAAATAATTATGTAGGTGCATATATCGAAGTATCAGGTATAACTTTTGGCTGATGCCATATAACTAGACGTTTGTCTACAGTAGGTGATCGCGGCTGGAAAATTGAGTAGACTTTCTGAGGCTTCTCTTTGGAATCCGCTAAAACTGTATCTTTAGTCCCAGGTTCAATCTTCCTGATGGGAGTCATGAAGATCCACCTTACAACCGGTGTTACCCGAAATACCTTCCGGAATTTCTCGTTCATAATTCCGTATATGACTGGATTTACGCCCGCGTTCACGAAAAGAAACAACTTGGAGATGAACCATAATGCTCGGTACCCGGAGTTGGACTGTATGAACATATACAATAAGGTATGGCAATTATTTACTAGTCACGCGCGAGTGATTAAAAACACACTTGGTTCATTGTTACTAGAGTTTTGTAACAACTCTCAACTCTAGGAAAATGAACCGCGTTATGTGACTTACCCTGTTGACAACTGAATTATCAAATTTACCATGTGCATTTTTAATCAGATGATTTCGGTAGAAAATCAGCGCGGAAAACGGTACATGGCAGATAATAAAGGCAATAACAACAATAAACATTGTTTTTGCAACTCTTGCCTTGTATCGGACTTGAATTTTGCTTTTTGTCTGCGTCTGCACATATTTTTGGTACCTAGCAAGCTGAGAATTTGTCGCAAATTAGTCATAGTTTCATTTAAAAACAGCAACTCACCTTAATGAAAATTGTAACATAACAAATTAACATTGTAATCAGAGGGAACCAAACCATCATCGTGATAATCACATGCCAGAATATGTTTACAACTACCAGTTTTTCGGAGCAGAACTTTTCCCTGTAATCCTTCCAAGGTCGTTCCTAGAATCAATTGTTACAAATATTGCATTTTTAATGTCCTAATTACGGGTATAAATACGTACATGGTAATACCGAAAAAAATATAGTGGGGACGCAAATATAACCCCTGCAATCCATGTAATTGCCATTACAATCTTTGCCCCATTTCGTGTTAGTCTTGTTTCCCTCGGCAACACAATGGCCGTTAAACGGTCATAACTAATTGCTGCTAAACTTGTCACACTTGCTAATAATAGAGCACCTGAGAACTCACAAAAATTATCAAACGTATTTGAAAACATATACAAGGCAACGTACATTCCATTGCTCCTTCGATTCGGCAACCCCAGACTCCCAACTGGTAGTTTTGGAAAAAATCGTACACAAGAAAAACCCAGGGGTGAACAAGTAAAGATAATAAATCAGCAACAGCCATGTTTCCCACAAGCAGATTGGTTGGCGAACGAAGATGCCGGTTTTGTGCAATTACATAAATCAATGCCATGTTACAACTAATACCCCATATTACCACTGGCAAGAATATTGATGTTTTGATAATGATCTCGGAAGGTTGTGTTATGTTCCAAATTAAAGTGATGATAGTAGAGTTTTCCTGTGTGATACAAAAGGTTAACTTTTTGTTTTAGGTTTTTAAGTTAATACATTGAAGACTTTACCGGGTTCGGGTCTTTCACTGTAGTATTCCGTGTATATAATTGTTTAATTGTATCACACTCCATGGCTAGTTGAATATTTGCACTCATCAGCTGAAGCAATCAATGATAAATACGTTCCGATACATAATAAGTGAAGGTTAATACATCGCGATAAGTAATTTTGGCAGATGGATCAATTAATATAAATAATACGCGTATGCATTACTGTTTATCTCCCACTTCAGTGGGCAGAGCATTAAAAGAAGATTCATGAACAAACGTGATAACAATGAATAGTCTATGAACGTAATCAACATAATCACTTGATATTGACGCGTGCAGGTGAAGGTAAACAAAGATTCACGCGCAAATTTAAGTATAAATCATTATTGCGAATTTGGAGCTATATGTTAGTAATTTTCTTTATATATACGCCGTGTTTACTTAGAAATTTCCTAAAATCAGTGTCAAAATTAAACATTTTTTCGAATTTTATGAATGATGCTTCTGAAAATCTCGATTTTCCTGCGAACAGCTAGGGCAGAGAAAAAACTTTTCTTGACCAATCCTTTGATAAAGGTAGAGTTATTATTTCACTTAATTTACGAATGCGGCAATAACAAAGAGGAAAGTTGTTATTGCCATATTCGTAAATTAAGTGAAATAATCTCAAATTGACGCCAACCCAATAGAAAATATTTTGTCGAATTTTACGAATCATGCGTATGAAAATCCAGATTCTTCCGCGAGATGCCGGGAATGAAGTTGGACTTCAATTTCACTTAGAAGTAATTACACAATTACGTAGATTATTAATACACTATACGATTATTTGTTAGGTTTTACTCACATCTTGGGTTGCTATACAGGTCAACAAATTGCGATGTCTCTTCGAGTTCGTATGTTGCACAATGAGTGCATGAGTGCATTTCATCTACACTCCGAGAAATCTACAATCCAGGCATTGAAGACCCTTCTGCAATGAGAGAGAAAAATGAGTGGACGTCGACCATGAAGATGGACTGGATATGTACAGTGTCAAGTATTTCCTTATTGTCCACAGGAATACCAGCGAACTGTATTGATGCGTGACAACACTGGGGCTGAACATTCACGAGAAGGAGTGACTTTTACATGAGTCGACATTACAACGTTAGTTTTACACTTATTGTTAGCTTCGCCGATAATATGAGCGCCACATATATATATTCTCAAATTCATTTTGTAGAGCTTTGTCATGAGGTGATTTTTGTTATAATTAGTTAATTGGAAAGACTTTGAAATTAAGGGCCGAGTTTAGCAATTTTTGAGTTTTGTCAAAATTCACCTTAGGAAATTACGATTTTCTCGTGAACGATAAGTGGCAAATGTACGTTCTTAGTGTCATTTTGTAGAGCAATGGACGCTGTTTCTCACGAGATAATGTTTGATATAATGAGTTAACTGGAAAGGCCTTCAAAGTAAGACCAAAGTTTGTCAATTTTTGAGTTTTGTCAACATTCACCTCGGGAAATTGTAATTTTCTCGCGAACGATAAGCGCCAAACGTATGTTCTTAGTATCATTTTGTAGAGCAACGGACGCTCTTTCTCATGAGGTGATTTTTGATATAATGTGTTAACTAGAAAGGCCTTAAAATTACGGCCAAAGTTTGTCAATTTTTGAGTTTTGTCAACATTCACCTCGGGAAATTGTAATT